>JAUPMG010094586.1:0-12465 GCA_031762675.1 Pachysandra terminalis
TATTAATTTTAGTGGTTATGATATATGATCCGCGGTCTAGCAATAGATCCCGAAGGTCATACCTCGTGATCCGTGCCATCCGTGCCATCCCACCTTGGGATCTGAGTAACCGGGATCCGGGGCGTGACAACAAGAAAGGAAGATTAGGGTTTTGCGGAGAGAAAAGAGAAGAGAAAAGTAAGAGAGAGGTTGTGGCTTGGTCGACCGGTAAAGGAAGAAGCAAAGAGAAAGGAAGAACACGCTAGGTTCAACAACAAACGAGCATAATCGGTATGTTGGATTTTATGTATAATCCTTTTGGAATTCCAGAAGTCTTTAATGCGTGATCACATGTTTATTGTTGATATTATGGAGTATGAATGTCATTAAGATCGATTTCCTGTTCTTATATGTGTATTTGAATTGGTGTTATGAACTGGATAGAACGCTAGATGATTTCCAGATTTTGATCATGATATGTATTTAAACCGTTGATTAAAAGTATGTTTAATAAGGTATTGGATGTTTATGCATGTTTTCGGAATTGTAGGCATTGATTTATAATGTTTAGAATGTATTTGATAGCATAGATTTGGATTCCGAGACCAAAAGAAAAACCCAGAAGAAACCCAAATTTAGTGCAGGTCGGCAGGCTTCGATCCACCGACGCCTCTGTTGACAGAGACATATTTATAGGCCAATTTTTCCATGCGGCAGGCTTTGGTCCACCGACGACCCTGAGATTCACAGACCTTTCGGTCCACCGACACCTCTGCCGACAGAGACTTGTTTTTAGTGCATTTTAGGTGTTCGGCAAGCTTCGGTCCACCGATGCCCTTGCCGAAGACCCAATAAATACACATACCAGATTTCCAGAATTGTTTGACATGAATAACTGATCAATTGACTTGTGGAATGAAGGTGGAAAATAAATAATATGAGTTACATGAGATATTATAGTTGATAGTGTATGTATGCCAAGGAAAGGAATCTCGTGATGACTTCCCAAGGATTATTCGTGTGTATGGGCGCACGGATAGCTTCCGAAGGATATTATTACTGGAGATCCGACTGATTGTTGGAAAGGATACTTGTGATTTTGTTCCAAGGATTATCCGTGTGTATGGGCGCGCGGGTAGCTTCCGAAGAACTTTATCACCGGCAATCCTACTAGTTGTTTGATGGTTGAGTCCGGTCAACCGAGCAACAACGAATTGGAAATATGGAAGTTGTTGTTATGGGTAATTGTCTTGATAAAAGACCTCCCTGGGTTAAATCCCTAAATGTAAGTGGGTAAACGTCCTCGTAGAAGGCCTTCCTGGGTGCTAATCCCTAAATGTACGAAATAGCTTCGAGAATTGAGTCTGGTAGGTTGCGAATCCTACGAAAACCACGTTGTACACGTGGGATAATTGAGTTGGAGACATATTGACCGTATGGTCGTGGACCGGGGTGTTGGTGGAGATTGTTGGACCGGCTAATCACCGGATAGTGGAGTGCTTCTTATGCATATGTGATTGGTATTGTGGAATTCTTATACATTAAAGACTTGATTGATATGAATTGCATGACACGTTTACTACTATATGACTACCTTGAATCTATGATGTTGTATGATGATTCGACTAACCTTGTTCCATGGGGATGATTGTCGGAATTGTTTCTTACTGGGCATTCCAAGCTCACGCAACTTATTTATGTTGCAGGTTGAGGTGGATTACTAGTTGGACGTGGATGAGATGTTGTTTGGCTTATCTTATTTTCTGCTTTTAATTTAATAGTTTAGATTTGATGTAATAGGGTAACTGAGTAGTTATTGGGATTGTAGGCACTTATGAAGCCAAGCTTGGATATGTATACTTTGTCTTCCGCACTCTGATTTTGATTTAATAGAAGGAACGATTACTTTTATTACTAGTTGTTATTGTTAGCCATGTTCCATGGTTGGGAACCCGAAGGTCGCACCTCGTGATCCGTGCCACCACTTAGGGATTCGGGCATCACAATCCGGGGCGTGACACTTGGTCTCAAAACATGGCTCAACGGGGTCTAGGTATGCTGAGATGGTCTCGGTATACAAACCAGGGGCCTTGAAAAGTCAATGTGACGCTCGGCGTACTCTTGGTACGCTGAGGTATGGCTTGGTCTACTTTCCATGAACTGAAAAGTCTCAAAGTGATGCTCGGTAGACCGAGGGTTCACCGAGTGCTCATCTGGGTGTGTTCAGCGAGATCTTGGTATACCGAGGGCTCGTCGAACTTCGCGATCTGGGTTGTTTTAGCTTGATTTTTGTTTTTCTTCAACTCTAATCCAATTATTTCCTTAAGTAACCTTCCTTCGTCTTGGATTCTACACAAATCCCAATAATTACATATAGGAAAACATCAGTAATTTATACTTAACTAATTTACATTGAAAACTTACTTCATACTATCGATAGTAAACTTGAAAACTCTACTAAAACCATAAACTAAGTTAAATTTGAATACTTACCTTGATGTTGTAGGTTTGGTGTAAAGAATTACACCTCTGATCTTCGTCTTCCTTTTCTTCTTCTCTCCAAGTTCGATGTTTTCAATTCTCTACAAGACTGCTTATTTATATGTTTGTTGTAAAAATCCTAGTTCTACTAGTATTAAGAACTTAAGTTTCGATCTTTACCCTTCATTGGGAATTATTAGTTCTTAGCCTTTATATGGAACTTCCCAGCTCTTGTGGCTTACTCCTAGTTCAGTTGTGTTTCTATTTTTGAATATTTGAATTCTAGTGGGTTTCTAACTCCTATTTTGTAAAGAAGCTTCTAATTAAGTGTTTTAAATCTGAGCCATTGATTAGAGTGTAAAATCTCCTACAAGATCTTAACCACTTATTCCAACATTAGAGGTTTTGATTGTGTGTGTTGCACTTAGTTTCCTAATTATACAACCCACCAATCATAATCAGTCAAAAGTCAAATAATAAGGTCGTTACTAAAAATTTTAAACTAACCCCTAATTTTTTCTGGTATTTACATATAAGTCCTATTATTTGTTTGGGTTATTACATGGTGGTGGTGGGGTGGTGGTGGTAGTGAGGTAGTGGTGGTGGTGAAGGTGGCTTCATGGTGGTAGTAGTGGGGTGGTGGTGGGGTGTAAGTGGAGTTAACCCTTTTTTAAATTTCCACCTACATTGGAATTACAATAACACCCCCCCCCCCCTCGGAATTACAATTCTAAAGAACTGTGGGAATTGTGTGGTATTAGAATGCACATGCGATTTATAATTCCCATGGGAATTGGTCATCCAAACGCAAGAATTGAAATTCACACCTGCCAATTCCAATTCCCACCCCTGAATTCCTACGGGTATTTGGTGAAAGCAAAAGTTCATCTTTAGAGTAACAAAAAAATCTCCATAAAAAACAAATGCCAATCCCACTAATGAGTAGAATTTCCGTAGAAGCACAATGGTTAAAATGGACAAAAAAAAAAACTCAAAAACGATGGGAATGCTTAGAAAATATATAGACAAGATAATGATATAGTGGTCGGATAAAAAAAATTATGATGTCATCACTCAATATCCAACGGCTACCAAATAATTTTGCTAGAAAAGAAAAGCAAACATAGATCCCTGGTTATATTATCAACGGGAAAAAGTAGTTTTCATGTTTAGTATGATACCTCCATATTCAGAATCTGAATACAGATGCCATCTTTTTAGCTCTCATCCTTTGAATTGAAATTGAAAATATATCTTTCACTGGGAGGCATCAAATCGTCAACAGTCCATGTGAGAGCTACATTTGAAAAAATATATATAAAAATGAGTCAAGGACATTCATAGAACTGTACATAAGGAAGAAATTGATCTCATTCACCAAACATACAGCAATGAATGATAAAATATATCGGTAAGAAAATACAGGTAATATTACACAAATGTCAATTGGTAACAGAAGGAAAAGAAACCAAGTAATTTCCTTTTCTTGCATCTTACACTATAGAGATATTCATTGCTGTACTCCTTGGACAAAATGTTATGAACTACATGTTTCCTAGATATTGATTTTCAGTTGATGTTGAAAGCATACTAATATATAGAAACGGTGACACTTAAAATTCCCAAATAGCATTCGATTGATTTATTCAACAAAGAGAAATAGAAAATGCCCATTTTGCAAAGGAATCTAATCATGAAAAATATGATTCATGACTTTGAATTCAACAACTCAGAGAAAGTAATCCCAAATACAACCCTAGTATATCAAATATCATTAAATACGCAAATATTTAAGGGGGAATAAACAGTAAAAAAAAGCTAGAGTTCTCCCTAAAAAAATAAAAAATAGCTAGGGCATACATACGCTGCCCAAAATAATTGAAAATAACCAAAAAATGATAAGAAAAAGAAGAGTACCTTTCTTGCTTGCATTCAAAGAAGCTTGCCAGATTGCTCCAAACCTCGACATGCCTTTTTCTCAGGAAGCTACTACCAAAACCAGAGAGCAAAAAGGCTTCCTGGGCAGAAAACCTACTGAACTAATTCATCAAGAAGCGCTCTGATACTCGGTTCGCAAGATTGGAATACAAATACAGTTTGCGTTTTACGAATTTGATAAGAACGTGTACTAGAAGTATTGGTTCACGCTCTGAAAGAAGAAAGAAATATTATAAAGTGACGAGAACCAACTCATACTAATTGAAAAAGAAGAGCAAAAATAAATAAATAAATGAGTAAAGCAAAAGGTTTGCTAAGCTTTGAAGAAACAATGTTTCCAGCCAAAGGTTCCTCTCATGATCAAAGTTTTGCTTCTTTTTTTATTTGGTTTCCCAAGGTATCCCCAGGCTTCACCCAGGACTAATCTTTCGAGGTGGTGACCTCTCCCAAGAAAGTTTGCTGCATTCACAAGGGCTCGAACCCGAGACCTCTTGCTTAAGCGACCAGAGCCCCTTCCACTCAAGCCAACCTTCGTTGATGGAAAGAATGGAATTATGTACTTAGAAACCATAACTTATTAAAAATAAGAAGTTGAAACGCATTTTATCCTCTTGATTAGGAAAAGTTATGCACAAAAATAGAACGGGCTTAAAAATGAGCCCAAGCCCAAAATGTTCGGCCCAACTCCCCAAAAGTTATGGCTGAAGGAGCCATGGCCCATTCAGCACAAAATTAGTTATATCTCCACTTAATAGTAGGGTTGTAATTCAGTCGGTTTGGTTTTAGTGGTCAAACCTAAACCAAACTGAATTACATTACACTAAATCGAAAAACGAATCAAACTGAAATAGAAACGATTTAGACAACTGAAAACCAAACTGAGCTATAATGAATAAAACCGAAAACTTTGGTTTTTGGTTTGGTTTGACAAACTTAATACTATTTTTCTAAATAAAACACACACACGTATATATGTTTATATATATATATAACTTACTTCAGTTTTTTCGGTTCGGCTCGGTTTAGTTGAAGCCTTAACCGAAAATCAAACCAAACTAATTCGGTTTATTAATTTCTAAACCATAAACAAATTTACCAAAATGAAAAAAAGCCAAACCAAACCGACTTTTATGGGTTTGGTTTGTTCGGATTTAAACCAAACCAATTGACGCCCCTACTTAACAGGGATCCTCTATTTATGCTACATATTTTCTGTATTTTGACCTATTAAGTATGATTTAAAGGGGGAAGATCTTAAGTAAGGATAAACGAATTATCGACAATATTTAATAGTACTAATAGATAAGTAAAGGGAAAATTACACTTTGATCTATTGAGGTTGCGACCACTTACACTCACACCCCTTGAGATTTGTTAAAGTAAAATTACCCTTTTTTATATAAAACCTAGGGGTGGTCATAGATTGATTTGGAGTGATAGGGGATGGTGGTTGGTAATGGGTGGTAGATTTGAGAATAATAATTTTATATTTTATTAAGGATAGATTAGTCTATGACCCCCCTGAAGTTTCATATAAAAAGAGGTAATTGTAGTTTAACAAACCTCAAGAGTAAGCGCAAGTGGTCGAAACCTCAGGGGATCAAAATGTAATTTACCCATAAGTAAATCATATACTATCACACAGATTTTATTCCAATAGTAACGTGTGTAAGTAGGATGCTAAAAGTAAAGAGAAATAGGACACCAAAAATAGGGATATTTTAATAAAAAGAATGGATCGAAAAAATTCTTAAATACCTTTTGCTTTTAATAATAGAATAGATTAGAGCCATTTACCCAAAAAAAAAAAGACATAGATCAAAGCCATTTTTAAGCCATAAGCTTGATTGGTAACATTGAAGAGGTAACTTCTTACCCATAAGTAGTGGAAGAAGATAGCACAAAAGGAAAATTCACTCAAAATAACTTTTTCTTATCAGACGGTCTAGCTTGGATCTGTTAATTATAACAGCCTTCTTCGGACAGTTTGGGACAATTTGGATCCTGTGGTTTTCTTTAGCCCATAGCATAGTTTTAAATTTCTCCGATATTTTGCGAAATTTTGACACCTGTTATTCTACTTGAAAAAATTCCAATACACATGCCTTACAAGGAAAAACAAAGATCCAACCACCTTTATTAATAATAGAGATTTTTTTATTTTTTTATTTTTGGTGACGTAGAACCCTCGACCTCACTTAATGAGGACAACCTGGATACATGATCCTACGCACAAGGACTATACATATATCAGGTAAGCCTAGAGACTCAAACTTAGGACCTCCAGTTCCTGAGCGCCAAGAGTCTGCTAGTTGAGTCATATGACAAAATCTCGCGATTTTACATATAACTAATCTTGGTGAGTCAGATCAGAAAATATCAAATAATTGCATACTCTCAACACACATTGTATGAACATAATTACTATCTGATGTGAGTATACAAATAACTGTGAGCAATTCATAATCCGATTGTCATCAAAAAATAATATGAAAGGGAAAAGTTTGACCAGGCCTGAGAGTAGCATGACCCTTTTTTATTTCATTTTCCTTCTCATTCACAAATCACAATGAATCAATAAAAATTCTATAATTAAACTCATTTGCTATCTAACAAGTCGATGCCCCAATAAACACAAATTCAAAAATCAAGAACAAAAAAGTTTTCAAGTATCCAAATCCCGGTCTGAAACGGCTAATCAAACCATGTTACACAAGGCAATGGTGGCTGTTATAATTAACAGAACACAGGAAGCATAATGGTTGAGAGAGGAAGCTCAGATATCGAAGTAGGAGTAGAAGAAGATGAAGAAGAAGGTGAGGTACGATTAGAAGACGAAGAAGGCAAAGTATGGAAAGTAGTTTTGTAGACAATAGTAGAACTTTTCTTAGAATTTATAATTCTTCTAGATTCTTCTGCTTCAGTTATTGATCAGTTAGTTCATTTTGATAATAGTTAGTTTAGCCATTGACTGAACCCATTTTTATTTTTGCTATAAATACGTTGATGTACATCATATCAGATTAATACAAATTCATTATAATTCAATACACGATTCAAGTTGCTATCTTTCTTCTTTCTTTTTATCTTTCCTCTTTCTCTTTTTTTCTACTTCCGCAATCTCTGCTATCTTCCATGGCAGATTTCAGAATTTGATATCGTATCAATGTCATGCTCCAAATCCGAGATATAGGATCTCGAGGATTTCTAAGAGAATATAACCTTCGGATCTACCACGTGGACCTTGATATCCATTCACAATACATAATCATTGTCCCAGCTAATCAGAGTATAAAATCATACATCAAAGGAAGTCTTAAATAAATAAAACCTGTAGCTCAACTCATGTCTGTTAAGCTTAAACCCACATCAACAAAATAGAAGTCTAATCTATTACAAGTCCAAAGCCCACTCGGGGTCAAAACCAAGTCAATAAAAACCAAGTATAAACCATCACAATAATCAAGTATCTGGATCTAAATGAAATCTCCTCTCCAAACCGGCACCTCAAATGAACTGATCACCTGTTTCAACATAAGAGTCAGCCGAAGCCTCATAAAAAAATCCAAAGATGTTACAACAACTATCTTCATAGATGCATAATAACACAGGTTTAATTCATACAATTGCAATCAACGGATAATACAACAGTCACAATGTATTAGCATGCTCATCATCATATTAAATCACACATTTTTAATATATATATCACATCCATCATTGTAATCTCATTACACTTGAAAATCAAGCAAGTAGTCATATTATATCATAACAAATTGTTCACATAGTCCCACCATGATAAATCATAGGGTACACATGATCCCATCATGCATTCAAACCCAATCCACATAGTCCCACTATGCATCAGAACATAACCTACATGATCTCATCATGTACAACACATAATCACACTGTGCATAACAAATAGACCACATGGTCTCACCATGCAACACAAGCAACCACATAGTTCCACTATGTAAACAAACAACCACATAGTCCCACCATGCAAAACAAGTAAACACATGGTCCCACCATGCCAAACAAGTTCAATCCAAATACAAGCACAAATACAAACATAACCAATCAATAAGTGAAACATACACAAACATTCACTTCAAGTCAAACATATACAATGATCAATGCAATATGGTATGATGCAAGTATGCATAATGAAGTGTGGATGATATGCATATGCAATGCAGGGGTAATTAGGCCTAACCCAATTACATGTTCATTCAATCATACGACCACTCAACCAATTCTTTAAGGGACTTGCACCCACAGTAGAATGCTATCATTCCATTATTTAAGGGACTCACACCCATAGTAGAATTCCACCATTCCTTTTTCATTATTCTTTAAGGGACTTCTATCTCACGGTAGAATACACCAGTATACCAAACCATTCCTTAAGAGACTATCACCACACGGTGGAACACACCAGTACACAGATTCCATTCCTTAAGGGACTTTCATCACATGGTGGAACACACCAATACACATATATATAGTCAATCCTATTGACTTCCAGTGGATACTCCCAGCACCACTCAAACACATAGTGGATACTCCCAGCACAACTCACAAACACGATTCATATAACACCATTATTCATACACAGGTAGTGGATACTCTTAATACCAATCAAACATCACACAATTCAATGTTAGAACCATCATAAGATAGAACAGTGAATGTTACAAGCACCCCTCAAACAACTCAATTTCCTATACTAACTTTGCTAATCATCCCAATCTTTATCTTGTAATCCAATATCTAAGTCCAAACTCCTTAAAGTCAAAATCTCATCATATCACATCCAGGTTTACCCTATTTTCCTAAATTTCAAACCCCTTTATAAACTTTATATAATACGGTCTTAATCATCCTTTTTGCAGACAAACGAACCTCTTACACATGTGTAAAACACCTTAAAGGAGCTTTCCCTAAAATTTGGGAACTATTGGGGTTCGGTAGATCCTCGGCATGTACCGAGAGTCTTATCGAAAGTCTCGGTAGATAATCTACCGAGGCTCTATAAATGATCTACCAAGGCTTAGTAGATTGTCCCGAGAGCCTATTTTTCCTGGGCTTTTTCAATAGATGTCTCAACATCTACTGAGAGTCCTACCGAGAGCCTATTTTAGCCCAGAAATGATTTTTCTCCTAGGGCTTCGTGTTCATACTCTCAATTACATATTTTTACACTTCTAAACAGTACATATTAACTTCAAATCATCATAAACGTAATCAAAACTTAACCTATCAAATCTAGACTACACATATAGAGCTTCATTACACAAATCATTCAACATTCATGGAATAATTCCAGAAAATCATAATCAATTACAAGAACTCATAGGATCATCACAAACACCTTAAACTTAAGTCTAAACGTGTTTAATCATGTAGACATACAATCATTCATAAAGATGTTAATCAATATTCATATACCAAATACTGCAAGATCACATTCAACTATTCAGATCATGCATAAGATCATCAAATCATGCAATCCAACTTATATCTATAGCATCATTAAGATATATGGATATACCTATCGTAAAATCTATGAGAATTCCTACGTCTTTCTTCTTAGATCTGTTCTCTGCAAATTTTTCAGCAATAGATGATCACCAAGTTTCTCTGTGCCTTCTTCTTCTTCCTTTTTTCTTTCTTTTCCTTCAAAAATCATATTTCCTCCTTCTCTCACTATCGTTTTGGTCATGTAAAACAACAAGACACTTTCTCTCTCTATTTTTGAAAAGGTAAGAGGGGAGTGGATGATTCCATTATCCCATTCAATTAATTCAAATAAAAAAGTAATTTACCTAATTAGCCTTACATTGGCCCAATGGGCTAATCGACCCGTCCATGGTCCAATTCGAGTTCATTGTGTAGGGTCCAAGCCCAATCCACCTAGTTCACAAAACTACAAAAGTTATCACTATTTCCTCAAAATCACATAAGGGTCTAATTCAATCCCTCTTATTTCAATTACATCCTAAGGTTTAAAATGAAAATTAACTATCATTTAATTATCAAATTAAATGGTAGGGTCAGGGTCATTACAGTCAGAGCAATCTGATTCTCCATGGCTTCTCAAATTTCCGATCCATTGTGTCCTTACTATTTGCATCACGAAGAAAGTCCTGGCTTGGTCTTAGTGTCACAGCAATTAAATGGAGATAACTATCATGCATGGGCGCAATCTGCGTCGAATGCTCTCAATGCAAAGAACAAACTGGGGTTTATCAATGAAACTTTAAAAAGGCCTACAGATGAAGAAGATCCATTGTTTGCAACGTGGGAAAGGTGTAATGGTATGGTGGTATTGTGGCTTCTTGGCTCAGTTTCCAAGAACATTGCCTCAAGTATCATGTACATTGATGTTGCTACATACATTTGGAAGGATTTAAAAGAACGTTTTTCTCAACGAAATCGACCCAGATTCTTTCAGTTGAAGAAAGCCATTAGTTCTTTAACTCAAGATCAACTATCGGTTAGTGATTACTTTACTCAGTTGAAAGGTTATTGGGATGAATTAGCAAACTATCGAAAATTGCTTTAGTGTTCATGTGAAACTCAAAGAAATTTTTTAGAATTTCAGGAAGAAGAATATATACTTCAATTCCTGATGGGGTTGAATGATTCTTTCACTAATGTAAGGGGACAGATTCTCTTGTTAGACCCTTTACCTTCTATGAATCGAATTCTTTCTCTTATTGTACAAGAGGAAAAACAAAGATAGATTCAACTCAATCATATTCCAAGTTTTGAATCCATTGCTGCTGCAACAACCAAGAATGCCAACATCTCATCTAATACTTCATCCAAGCAATCTAGATTTCGCAAAGACAGACCTGTATGTAGTCATTGTGGCTATACTGGTCATACATTAGACAAGTGTTACAGACTACATGGTTTTCCACCAGGATTTAAATCCAAGAAATCGAATGCTTATTCAGCAAATCAAGTATCTTCTTCTCCTGCAGTTAAAGGGAGTGCAGATGTTCCGCAATTATCCTTTACACAAGAGCAGTGTCAGAAAATACTTGCCTTAATCAAGCCTTCTAATTCCATGCATTCTGTTGATCAAATTTCTGCCCTTCAACAAGATTCTTCTACTGGTATTCTTCCAAATCCAAAGATTCCATATCCTGAGAATCTTTCAGATAAATCCTCTTCTGTTTTCTTATCTTTAGCCAAAAATGATCTTGCTTCAATAAAATTTCAAAATGTTCCTTGGATTATCGAAACTGGAGCCACTGATCACATGGTTTGTTCTACTCATTTTCTTTCATCTATTACTTCCATTCAATCTTTAGTAAAACTACCAAATGGTAATCTAGTTTCCGTTACTCATAAAGGAATAGCTCATCTGTCAAAAACATTAGTCTTACAAAATGTTCTTTGTGTCCCATCTTTCTCCTTTATTCTTCTTTCAGCAAGCAAATTAACAAAATATACTTTCTGTTGTCTGATTTTATCTCGATTTTGTTTTGTCCAAGACCTATCTACATGGAAAACGATTGGAGTAGGTGAAGAAAAAGCTGGTTTATATCATCTCTTGCAAACACCTTTGGTTGGTTTATCCTCTGTTGCTCTTTCAGCCTCTCAAGGATTTGATATTTGGCATTATAGATTAGGTCATCTTTCTTTTTCTAGACTCAAGGTTCTTAATAAGTCTGTACCAGACATTACATTTTCTGATTCATTTCCATGTACAATTTGTCCTTTATCAAAACATAAATCTTTTCCTTTTCAGATCAGTAATAGTTCTTTAATTGCTATTTTTGATCTTATTCATTGTGATGTATGGGGTCCATTTTCTACTGCATCTTTAGATGGATCTAAATACTTTCTTACCATTGTAGATGACTATTCTAAATGCACTTGGGTTTATCGCATGCAACAAAAGTCTCAAACACAATCTTATCTGCAATCATTCTTCAACTATGCTGAAACTCAATTTAGTTTAAAGGTTAAATGTAATATCCCTAATTCTGATTACTGAGTTAATCATGCTTAGTGGTATAATTAATTTAGTTAATTGGGATGAGCCTG
>JAUPMG010094608.1:0-26348 GCA_031762675.1 Pachysandra terminalis
TCATAAATAATATATATTCTAATGAAAATATCACTTTTTATTGACTAAGTTTATTATTTATATTTTAGAAGTTATTATTTAGTACTTGTTAAAAAAAGAAAAAAGAAAAAGAAAAATATTGGCTAAATTATGCCTATATTAAAATATTATAAATAAAAAATAAGTGAATTTATTTCAGAGAAATAAACGAAATTTCAGTCTGAAATTTCACAAAATTTCGACCAATTTCAAACATTATTTTAAATAAAAAGAAAAAATTTCAACGAAATTCGCCAAAATATCTAAAATTTCAGATATTTCGATTTCGTTTGGCTAGGCGAAATCAATGATATTTCCGAAATTTAAGACTATGGTCCCATGCACAGCTAACTTCTCCTTCTCATTCAATTCGGTACATCGGTCCACCTGTTTTACTATTAATGTGTCTATATATATATATATATATATATAGCATATTCTTACAAAACTAACCCCACGTTCTACAGTACAAAAATGTGATAAAATAAGTCTTTTCACACTTTTTCAATTAAATCTTGAGGGTATTTTCGTACATCACTTATGACACTTGCAGCTCCTACTTCACCCCCATCACCCTAACTCTTTAAATATACCTTACCCAAAGATATCCTCAAGGCAGCTAACAATGGCCATGTCCATTGACACCCTAGCTTCTTCCTGGAATTTTCATGTTGACGCCGCGCAGACGGTAACTCCGGCGAAGGTGACCGAGCCGAGGCAGACTCAACGGGTGTTCGTCTCGAATCCTCATTGCCCGGACAATCTCCAGCGACGAATCCACATTCTTCTTTGTTACAATAAAGTAACCGACGACGATTGCGGGAGGCTGGTGGCCGGGTGGATGAAGGAGTCATTGTCAGAAGCATTGTCGGAGAAACCGATGCTTGGTGGAAGGCTCCGGCGCACGGGCGACGGAGAATTAGAGCTCGTGTCGATCGACTCCGGTGTTAGAATTGTGGAAGCCATGATCGGTATCACCGTGTCGGAGTTTCTTGACTCGACTGAGAAGAAAGACATTGAAGCTCAGCTTGTTTTCTGGACGGACATTGATGAACAGAACCCTATATTCTCACCATTGTTTTATCTTCAGGTAGGTCACTGAATTTGGTTTCCAAATGGGCGCATGTTAGCAGAATTTTCATCCGAATGCTTAACATGCACTTATATAGGTTAGACTCAATTTTAAGGCTGCGTTTGTCCCGGCTTGTGCTTTTGGAGAAGCACTCATAGGATAAGTGGCTCAATGGAAGTACTGATCCACAGCAACAATAAGCTGATTATTTAAAGAAAATAGCATTTGATAAATATATTTATTTAAATGCTTATAAAAGTTAGAGGTAAAATAGGTATTATAAAAATACTATTAAATTTTAGAAATAACATTTATTTAAGTGCATATAAAAGTTTAGGGGTAAAATAGGTATTATAAAAATAATAATAAAATTTAGAAATAGCTTTCTGCATAACTAATAAGAGAAGCTACTCTCAGCAGCTTCTCCTTATGGGTAACATTTTTCTACTACTTATGGGTAAGCACTTACCCATTAGATGTTACCAAACACACTTTTAATTTTAAACAGTGCTTTTATAAGCTATAAGCTCAAATAAGCAGTTATATAAGCCAGGCGGAGACTAACATAGTTTCTTAATTAGGGTAGTGATTTTGTAGGCTGTTAAGTTAGTTAGCCGAAGGCGCATTTCAGGTAAATATAACTTGTAGAATCTAACGTGAACAATGGGTAATAAAGACCCTTTTTGCTGTTTTCAGGTCACAAACTTTAAATGTGGAGGATATTCCATTGGGATCAGCTGTAGTCTCCTTCTGGCAAACCCATTGGTCATGACCAGCTTCCTTAAGAGGTGGACCCATATCCACAAGAAGATAGTATCTCGAACTGATATACCCAAAATACCCATGTTCTATCTCCCTAATTTCAAGAGAACCAGTCACCCTGTTCCTCTTACTTCCAGCTCAAACAACAGCAACTGCAAAACCATACTCTTCAAGAGAGCTACTACTGCCGACGTTAAGACCATCACATCAACCTGCGTCGGGGAAGCGGAGCGAAAGCTCGGCCGTGAAATAGCCGCCGCCGGGTATTCTTTGATGATGAACGAGCCCTCCGGGGATATAAAGGTCGAATATTATGGGAAGGGAGAGCTGATTTTATCTCCGGAAAGCTTCGGAAATGCGGTGGATTCGGCAAGCTGGGATGAGTTAAGGGCCAATGAAGTAGCTTTCAGGGAAGGAAACAAGGCTGTTGATGTTTCATACTGGATTGAATGTGCCCCAGATGCAGGGCTACTCTTGGTGATGCCTTCTTTCAATGATGAGGGTATTTTGGGAATGACAATTAGTGTTACAATTCCTATAAAGAAACTCTAAGAAGGATATATACTTGTTGGAAAAAGAGCTTCATGTGAAGGGAAAAACCAATACTACTTTCCATACCAAGGCTCATACTTTCACTACTTATGGGGTATTTAATTTAATGTGAAATAATTCAATCATGTAACAGAAATTTTCTTAAATATAAGATTTAAGAATATTTTTTGGATATACTGAATCCTCTAGGGCTGTTAAGAGCCGAGTTTGAGCTCTATAATTAAGCTCGCGAGCCGAGCTTGAGTCCGAAAAAAACTCATTATCTTAACGAGTTTGAGCCGAGCTTGGGTAGGCTCGGATCGATTAAAGGTCAACTCGGTTTTTATATATGAGAATATACGTTTATATTTCTATATCTTATATTATGTATTAATATTAAATACACATATTAACATATAATATTACATATAATAATAATTCTCAACTATAATATTAACGCATTTGTACTAACCTAAGTTTTTTTTACGAGTCAAATTTTTTATGAGCTAAACTTTTGTGAGTTAAGTTTTTACGAGCCTGAGCAGAGCTGGGCAGCTTGGCTAAAAGCCTAAAAATTTTAACGAACTTGAACCGAGCTTAGCCTTGCTAGAGATTTGCAAGCTTGAGCCGATCTAGGCTAAGCTTGGCTCGGCTTGACTCGTTTATAGCCCTAGGTACATCTTTACATCCATATTTGTTAATTTGGGATCGAATAATACTGGTAAAGATTCTACCCGTTGACAGTATTACCCCTACTTGTGCAACCTCCTTAAGTCTAAGATACATTGGACCTGATATTAAACTTAAAAGTCGTAACCCTTTTTTTTTTCAATTGATGAACAAACTTAAATCCAACCTAAGCCATCAAAACCCACCCCATCTAAGTCAAACTAAAGGGTTGGAAGTAAGGGTGGAAATGGGCCGGGTAACCTGCCTGGCCCGATCAATCCGTCCGTATGTCTGGACGGGCTTAGCTAGGTAAGGGTTTGTAGCTTGTAGGGTCGAGTCAAGCTGAACTGAAATTTAAGGCTCGATTAGGTTTTCAAGTTCGGTTCGGGTTTATGTTAGATTAGTCTGGCCTAAGGATGTGAAGACTGACCTTCAATCATCAATCTTTTCCTTCTAAATAAGGTGTTTTAGACTTTTAGTCCCACATTGGTTGGAGATCTTAATATCCTCCAACCGATGCAATAGTACAAGTTAAGATAGTTTAAAATGGTTGGGGATCAAAAAGATCCTCCAATCCATGGACTTGCGAGAATAGGCCAAGTAGGTTTATAGTTTAAAAATTAAAATTTTAAATTATATTATTTTTTAAAATAATAATAATAATAATAATAAATAATAAATAATAACCAAATGACACCATGGGCAAGTTCGGACTTCAAAAATGACACCACGGGCGAGTTTGAATAAACATTTTTAAACTCGAACCGGACCAGACTCGAGCCAACATAGTTGGAAGGCGCAAGTTTGAGTGGGTTGGCCCAGGACCCAATTAGCCAAAATCATGATTTGGGGGCGTCGGGCTCAAAATTTCTTGAAGATTTAGTGATAAGCTCTGTATGCCACGTAGGGCTATTAACGAGCCGGGTTTTACCCATCTCAACTCGAGCTCATTCAAAAGTGTCTGGGTAGGCTCGTTAAAATATTTTAGATTCACTCTCGAAAGCCCGGCTAGCAAAAAGCTCAGCTCGTAAAAGAATCAGCTCACAAAAAAGCTTAGTTTAAGTTTAGCATAAAGGCATTAATATTAGAGTTGATGATTATTATTATATATAATACAAAATATGCATCCGAGCTTTCTAACCTCAGCTCAAACTCATTGAGATAATGAGCTTTTCTGGGCTCAAGCTCGACAAGCAAGGTTATAGGAGCCGAGCCTGAGCCGAATTAGAGCGGCTAGTTGATAGCCCTAACTGCCATGGGCTATAACCTAGGTCTGACACGAACCAATTAGAAAACGATTGGGACAGGGCCTAAATCAGGCCCTACACCGGCCAGGTTCAAATGATTTCGGATTAAACTGAGCTGGGTTAATCCCGGCCCATATCATGCCCGGCCCGTTTGCTGCACTAAACAATTCCAAATTGAGCCTAAATCAAGTCGTTCGCAATTTAGCATCGGACAGTTGAGAGAGAGAGAGAGAGAGGAATTCCTTTCTTACAGTTGGGAGTTTGGGACAATGGCCATGGAGTGTTTAGATATGTAAAAGGCAATTCTCTCTCTACTTTAGCTTAAGAGAGAGAGAATGGAGAATAGTGAGAATGGTAGCAGAAGAAGTAACAGTGAGAGGAAGCTTGCAATTCAATTAGAGAATCCATTTGCTTTGAAGGTGGGTCAAGTATTTACCGGCTTTGGCATCGGCTGTGGTGTTGGTATCGGCGTTGGTCGTCCTTTAAACTTGGGTTCGTTTCATAACTCTCTCTCTCTCTCTCATCTCTCTCTCAATCTCTCTCTCTCTCTGTCTCTCTCATTGAGAAGATGGACTTGGGAGGGTTTTTCAAACCCAAGGATTCTGAAAACCCTCAAAAACCAAAAGGAAATAACAGTTTATGTAAATCATTTATCTCTCTTTCCTTAACAATTTTCAATTAGATTTTCACTTTTGATGATTTTTATTTAATCTACAATACCAGTCTTTTATATTGCTAGACATTAGATCAATTATAATTCTGGGTTTCATTTTTCTGCACCCTGGTTGAGTCATTTTGTCGAACAGGTCATGTTCATTACTCTTTTCCATGTAAATTCGTCATTACTTGTTATACTTAATACTTTTTTGAATGCTAAACTTAATCTCCAATTGCATTGACTTGTGCCTTAGGTTGTTGAGTCCAATTTCCTTATTATTAATTAGTTCATCAAGAATTGGCTTCATTCTAACTAAGACACGATTCTTTTAACTATAACAATAAGCTCAAGGTTTTCTCATCTGCCTCACCAGGTTTAGTTATCTGATGAGACATGGGATTTTCTGCGACGTGGGTCAATGACATGGCCAATACAAGATACCTTTCAGTAATACCTGTTGATAGGCCAAGAGTCCATGAGGATAATCTCTATGCCCATATCCTTTTTGACCCATATATTGGATTTTCTCATGTGTTATAGCATGTGTTGAATTTTGTAAAATTTTCTGTGTTATCTACAAGAAAGATGTTATATTTAGGGACTTCTTTTTTGCCATGTGATTTATTTATTTGGTTTTCAAACTTAGTATGTGAAGTAGGGTTATGTTGAACTATACATGAGCAAATGGGGTTTGCCAAATTATGTGTCATGTGTAAAATACATGTATGTTCATTGTTCGAACTTAGTTGTGCCTCATGGCCCTCACCTATAAACATGCCCTCATAGCAATGTATTGCTATGAAGTATGTAGTATCAGTGAAGAAGGAGTTCCTGCCATATAGACGAATCCTGGGTTGCACTTACAACTAGGGGAAAAAAATGTGCTAAGCAGATGAGTGCACTCTTAATGTTTTTGATCAAAATCTGCCATAGTATTATGTAAATTATTATTGAATATGAAACAATATCAACTTCTAAGGGGATTATATGAGTATGATTTATCTTTGATGGTATGACTTTGATTCGTCCAGGCTTTTAATTCTTAGGATGAAGATTAAAGAAAGGAAAAGATAAGTTGAAAATAAGATGACCAAAGTGTTGATCGGGATCAAGCAATAACAATAAACTCATTAAAACAAAGATCAAAACAATGCACGCAGATATACGTGGTTTGGCAGAGCCTACGTCCATAGGAGAGAAGAAGTTTCCACTATGTCAAAAACAAATTAGGGTTACAACTTATACTCCTACTCGATATATAGGGTAAATCCCCAATATACCCTTACCGTAGCTTCCCCTTGGATCTAGAGACTAGTGAATATGAGCCACCCACTATCTCTAACACAAAGGTATTTGGATCTATCACAACATTTTTCATTGGCTGTTGTAATAAGGCCATTTCTACCACATGGAAGAATGATCTGGCCAATCCAAACCATCCATTTGACAAGGAACCCTTTGAATTAGTCATGTGTACAATATTTTAGCCTATTAAAGCCACATAGTACATGTATATTAGGTTTTGCCACATGTATCTATAGTCATTCATTTTTTTAATGTTCATTAAGTTCTACACAAAGAAAGATGCTAGTTTTAGGAGACCTTTATGCCACGTGGAAAATGTCTTGCAGACTAAAACTTGGTATGTGATCTGGGGTTGACCGAATGGTACACGTGGAGAAGTAGGGTTCCCAGAATAAGCTTCCACTTGTGAGTAAAGTTTTGAAACGGGTTTCTCTCTCTGGAGCATTGCATTAGAGAACTGAGACTCAAAATAAGAAATATGGTTGACCATTCTGCTGATTATGTCAAAAAGTGGCTAGGTGATTCACTTTGATTTTTTGACCTGAACTTTGCTCAATTTTTTTTTATGCTATTTTATTATCTTACATATATTTGTATACTTTTTGAGTCTTTCCATTTTCCAGTTAGTATTCTATTTCGGCGTTGGTCAGTTCCTTTTGCTTTAGTTCATTCAGGGTCCTTGTCGAGTTACTAGCTTGCTTGGGTATAGGTTTTTTTTTTTTTTTTTTTATCTTTGTAGATGATTATTGTCGTATGACATGGTTATATTTAATGAAAGATAGATCTGAGTTGTTTTATATTTTCAATTGTTCCACAAAGAAATTAAATTTATTGAGGATTGTTGTGAGCCTGCAAAACTCTTTTTGTTTGTGAAAATGCAAACTGCTGCTTTTAAGCTTCCAGGTTCTAAGTTTATATCTCTTTCGAATAATTATAACCTATTTGAGGGATGGAAAGACTGAAAAATTAGTTTTCTTTTATGTACATTTTTGGCTTAAGAACTTTTTCATTTGGTTTGGTAAAGTGGTTTAGTATCAGTTTTGTTTTGTTTTTGTTTTTTTTTCCCCTAAACTTATGGATCAGTGGTACGAATAACAAAACATTGGTCACTCTTTGTGTATTTTTATTGTCATGCATATTTTGGCTAATCGTTTGATTAGAATTAATCTATGTAATCAGGTGCAATACCTGCATTGCAGCAAGTTATGAGTGCGACCAGAGGTGCAACAGATGCTTTTTCTGGTGTTGGAAAACATGTCAACAGCTCTGTAAGTCATTTCTGTTTAATTTGTGTTATTATTGCTAAAGTTTCGGTTTGAAAATTATAGGACTGAAATGTTTTAACCACTCATATTTTTGTCTTCTGCTGTTTTCTTTATGCAGTTGAGGAAGTTGGGAGCAAAGAATATTGAAGCGGGTATTGGATGTGGGATTGGTTTTGGCCATGGTTTTGGAGCTGGTATGTATTACTTCAGTCTTGATTTTGTTTTTGATGCTATTATTTTGAATTGCTTGAATAATTCGAAGGATAATACATAGATTTTCTAACATAAGAGAATGAGGAAATCTAGATAATCTAGGTGGAAGAAAGATGATCTAGCAATAGCAGGTGACTAGTACCTATAGTTCCCTGGGTTTTGTACTGAAATGTATGCCACAAATCCACCTGATTGGATAATGAAGCAAAAGAAAATCAAGGGTTTAAATAAATATGGGAAAGATAGTTGCTTTCATTCAAATGAATGGTTTTGGACTGAATGTTCTTATGGGAAGTGGGTCGGGGGGGGGGGGAATTAAATCATGTTTCCCTTTTCACAAACCAACTGATAGGACAATCATGGCCATCTCGTATATACGTTGGACTTTACAAAAGAAAATGTCAGTGGCCTTAATAATAATGGGATAGACAGTTTTGGTCATCTGACCAGGTTGGTCTAGGATTAGCCAATTAGACAAATGGTGCACATGCACAGGGAAGGAAAGAAAATTCAGTGCACATACACGGGCAAAAAACATATAAGATATACATTAATAGAAAACTACTGAAACCCTATTAAAACTACTTGCTTACCCAGCCAAAAAACCTGTCTAGGTGGCTGCTGTTTGCCTAGGGAATTGCCTGAAAGCAGTACCTAGTTCTAGCTTGCTTAGGCTATTACCACTTGGATTCTGAAAAAAACGCCTAGTCATCCAGGCGTGTGCCTTAAACAATTCTGCAGCATGGTATCTAGGCTCACTGGAATTACTTTACATCATAGTTGTCAAATTTTTAAGGGAACTTGTGAGGATATTTTCCTTGGGCTAAGGAGTTTCTGTAGATGGTATGGAAGAGAAGATGAGATTTTTGAGTTCTTATTAGCATCTTATGATGGAGTTATAGTGAAAAGTGAAAGACAATGAGATTATTCTTAGAGTTGAGCTGAAGTTCAATGCTATAAATTTAGCCTAAATAGACTAATTTCAGCAACTCATAGGGATTAAATAGTAATCATAAATAGTATAAAAGAACATGTTGATGTTACGTGATGAAAACTAGTATATTGCTAGAACTTGCAATCATGGGCTGTAATTGCTTCTATTTCATTTGCAACAAGACGAAGCTACAGTGAGGTTCTAAGATCTGCCATGGTAGATTTTTGGAACTGAGTATACAAAATACAAATACAGTTTTGAACTAGTAGTTAAGAGCAATAAAAGGTTAATTATGTTTGTAATGTTGATCATGTGCTGCACCTATGAGTTCTTAACACAATGGAATAACCAAGTTACATAGCTATAGGCTCAGGCTCGGCTCATATGAACCAAGCTTGAGCTCTATAATTAGTTTCGTGAGCCGAGCTTGACCCCCAAAAGAAAGCTTATTATCTTAACGAGCTTGGGTAGGCTCGGCTCGGTTTGTATATAAAATTATACATCCATATTTCTATATCTTATATTATATATTTATATGAAACATTCAGGTTAATATATTATAATCTATATAATAACAAACATCAACTATAATATTGATGTATTCGAATTAAGTTAAGTTTCTTTGTGAGCCGAGCCGAGCCCAAAATATTTTAACGAGTTTGAGCTGAGTCTAAGCCCTAAAATTTTTAACGAGCTTGAGCCGAGCATGAGCCTTGCTCAAGGTTTACGACCCCAAGCCGAGCTGGGTAAAGCTCGGCTCGGCTCGTTTACATCCCTAGCTGTTATCTATATCCGTGATTCGTCGCATTCATCCACAGGTACAGTAAGATTCACATCTACACACATGTGAATACATTCATATTTCTTATGTCCTCTTAGGGAGATAAAACATTGATGCTGACATTGATGTGGCAGGCCTTGCTGTAAAGCCAGGGGTGGTTTACCGAATTCAATCTTGTCTTGTGGTATGTGAGATTCTCCAGCACCGTATCTGTCTGTTATAGTTTCTATTCATATATATATATAAAGAAAATTTCCTTATTTCCTAGCAAGCAACGGCAAAGATGATGATGAAGTTTGGAATTTTTCCGGGTTTATCCATTGGTCAAAGTTTCCTCCCAGGGTCATTGCAAAGTGGCATGAGTATGATAAATACAACCTCTCCACAAAACCCTGTGGGAAATATCATGCATTTGGCATCAAAAACTTCAGAACGTACATCACAAGAGCCACCCAAAGATGGAAATTTGTTTATTGGATCTAAATCTGAACCTTTGATGGGAACTCCATTGGACACATCACTTGGCAGCCGAACGGAAAAAGTTATCAGCAAGTTCTTGCAGAATCCACTTTTGAAGGATGAGGAAAACACAGAGCTGAATGAATTGGTATGTAACGGAAACGGTAAATTTTTTCTGGTGCATAACTAATTTTTTTGTGACGTTTGCATGCTTAGGAATTTTTCCACATTAGGGTTCAACGGTAAAAAGATATGCACCAAGTTTCTAAAGCATATTGCTTAATATTATCATCACATTGACCGCTTTTTAATCGCCCTTGCTTGTGTTGGTCCAACTATCTTTGTTCAGCCACAAGCACTAATCAGTTGGAAAGAATAAATGCTCTTTGATATTGTTTTACCGTATATTAGGTAGTTGAGTGAACTTCACAAGCTTATATTTTCACTATCTTGGGCTTAGGAAAGATCATTATTCATAGGGCTGTGTTTGGTTAAACGGAAAATGATGGAAAGGAAAGTAAAGGAGCACTTTCCTTTCCTTTCCATTGTTTCCCCTTCATTTTAAGGGGAAAAGTTTGATGGGCTTTTCATTGAAATTGAGGCATCTATGGAAAAACACTTTCCAATGGGTCCATGTTTTCCCAAGAACCAAACACACAAATTTCAATGGAAAGTTGGTTTTCCTACCCTTTCCTACAGATTCTGGCTAACCAAACACAACTTGGGGGAAACAGCAGAAGATTTCTTCTGTTATTTCTGCTAGGATAAACTCATGGTTAAATATGAGTCTTTGTATGCCGAGACTCTTGCGTCTGTATCAGTTTACTGTTTTCTTCACAGAACTAAAACTGCCTTGGTAGGATTAAAATGACCGAGCAGTCGTTTGGAAGTATTATTTTTCTTGAGGAATGCCATCCCCACATGATAGTTGGTGTGCGCAAGGACATGTAATAAACAATGAAAGGTATTTTTGGTAAATTACATCATGTGGTTTAGTAAAGAACCACTCAATACAACCATGTCAACAGTAAGTTGTTGCATGCACCAATTAGCATGTTGAGAGAGCATTCGATTTTTGCCCTGAACTTTGAATTCTTATCTCCATCAGATCACTTTTATGTTCAGGGCTTTAACATTAAAGGGACTTGGATTTTTTTTGGGTATTGTGCCCGGCCCCACTTAGTGGGGACAGGGTAAACATCGGATACATGACCCCACCCATAAGGACCATATATCAGGTAAGCCTAGGGACTCAAACCTGGGAAGCTGACAATTATACTTATATGTAACAGCATATAGTCCAAAGGAAACCAAAAGCGTGTTAGCTTAGTGTTATACTACTTCACTCCTTAAGCTGCTTACTTAGTTGAATTACTCAATGAACTTTTTGAAATGTGTTTTTTAAGAATGGTTTAATGCCATACATGTTTAAAAATATATTTAAATTGGTACTTTTTCATGCTCTGATGAAACTGGATTTGATTCAATGTAGCATTAATTTTTGAACATATCATCCATGCAATAAAAATGCTTCCTTGCCTTCACAAATTCATTGCTTAGGATTTTTTCCCACAATCTCTCATCTCTTTTTTTTTTTTGCTATAATTAGTCTTGTGTTATTATTTTGAGGTGCATATGGGGGAATAATAGTAAAATCTAATTTTTTAGCTCGAGTGTAATTGGTATTGGTATCGATTCTTTTATAATAAAATTGATGTTGAGAGCTTAATTTCATTCTTGGATTCAACTTGTAGGCTGGGCGCTTGAAATCTGAAAACAATGTGCTTCAAATGGTAAGATTTGCTCGTCTCTAATTCCTTTGTTAATTTTTAGATTTGTAAAACCAATATTGTTGGTACAATCTAATGAGATGAATTTTCTGTGCATTCAGATATTGAAACACCAGCAAGTCATTGAAGAGTTGATAGAGGAGAATGAGAAGCTTCATCGGATATTGGTGGAAGACCTTAAAGTTCCACCGGGCAAGCTTCAAGGAAGCAATACAAGTAAAACTAAACCACTCACATTGTGTTCTGAATGTTTTGAATGCCGCAGAAGACAAAGAAAACTGAAATGAAGATGCATGTTTATGTTCCTACGGCGACTCTGCTCAAGTACTTACCATCAATTCACTTGTTCAACCAGGTGACCGGACATTTATCCTCGGTTTTGCAACCCTAATTGCGCAACATCGAGGTCAGGGTGTTAAATCATTATCTTTTCCTTTTAATACTTGAAAAAAAAAAAAAGAAGAAGAAGAAAGAAATAGGAAAGCAGTGTTCATGACCCAGAAGGCAATTTCATTTCATGAGGGATAGTTGTTGGTGACTTGAGCAAATTTATTATTGCTTCAAAAGAGTTTTAGCTGTTTCATTTGTCAAAATGGGGATTGTTCAGGGAAATCATTTCATTGAACTTCATTGAAGAGTTTAGCAAACCCCATTTGCTTATTTGATTTGTATTCTTTCTAGTTTCTTGTAAACTACTGAACTTGGGATTTTGACCATCTATTTTTCAAGATGGAGCAGTTATTAAAAAGAAGAAAAGGAAGCTGGGTGTGATGTAGCATTGAATGTTGAATTTTCCTTAGCAAATCAATGTAAGTTACTAGTTATATTGTGAGGTATGGCTGTCCTAGTCCCATTCTTGCATTAGCATGTGATGGTTGAATTGTAAAGAGATTAATACTAATAAAAGGAGAAGACAAAAAAATAGTTGCGTCCAAATCACACCCAAAAATAGCTTAATATACTTTAGGCATTGAATTCAAAGATCCAGCCATCCTGTATATATATATATATATATATATATATATATTATTAGAGATAGTCAGTGGCTCTTATTCACTAGTCTCCAGATCCAAGGGGACGGACGGGTCCAACAAGTCCCAGAACCAAACCCTATTATATGGGACAATTCCGAAGGTCTGGGATTATCACCCTTAGTCCCAGAGCTTAAGAATTCACAACTATATTGTAAGTCTTGGTTTCAAAAATAGTCACAAGCCATCTTATGGGTCCATTGAAGGGATAAATGTGTGATAAAAAAAAAGAAAGAAATTGGTTATTTAATTTCACTATATTCTTTTTTAGATGGTAGAAAACTTTTAAGGTTAAACATGTAAATCTTATGGTTCAAAGTAGTTCAATTATTCTAATCTTATATGAAAATGACAAAAAGTGAATCTAACAACCTAAACCCAAAATCTCATACTCTTCAAAGACACAAGATGTCTACTCCTAACAAAGAGAAGATGGATTGTCCCTCTTTAAATGTTTGTTTTATACAATTTTCATCAACCACCCAAAAATATGATAAACAATGTTGCAGCTAAGAGCAATTCCAAGAAACTGCATAAGTAATAGAATAATTTTTATTATAAAAAATAATTATTAATCTGAATCATTCAACATTTAGGCTCTTTTATGATATACTTGAAAGGTCTATTAATTGATTGTTAGAATCATTTAAGCAAGGTGATTTTACTATAAATTAAGTACTACTTTGCTTATAAATTACCTCATGTTTTTCCCAAGTTTGATCCAAAGTGCATTCATCATGGTTCATTACCTTTCTATATACTAGCGAATGACACGTGCAGAACTGCACATTAATAATTAAAAAAAGAATTGAGAAAGCTTTTCTTCATAATGGAAAACTTTATTTACAGATTTTTTATATAAAATCTCAATAATTTATAACCGGTTTATTCGGAATAGTAGAATTATCCTTATTTTAAAAGACAAAACGTGGGAGAGTTTTCAGTTTTTGAGTAACTAACACCTAAAAATAGGAAGTTGCCAATGATTAGAAGAGTTTCTTATAACCGCTCCGACTTATTTATCTTAAAAAAAAAGTATGAAAGTACATATTTATCTCTGTAAATATTGTATAACGTCATTATGCATTATAAAGTTAGTTTTGTAAAACAAATTAAAATTCACTTTTTTGGCACACTTTACAATACGCCCTCTCTCTTTATAGTATAGATTTATCACATGTTAGAATTTAGGACTTTAAATGAGTTCTTAAGCTCCAAACCTTAAACACTTCATATGAAAAATAAAAGAAAAATACTATGATTATATAAATTTCCATGAAGTTTCAAAAAAATAATAATAAAAAATCCATGAAGCTTTGATGAACTGATTTGTACATGTACCTCCTCCAATCATCAGTCTTGATCATTCACTTTGTGGGCCACTACTCCTACTAGCCTTAACTCACAAACCCTTTAATAAGAATAATAAAATAAAATAAAAAAAACATTACTTTTAAACCATTATTTATCTAACACCAGCTTCAACAACCCAACAAATCACAATTTTTTTTTTTTAACTGTTTCTAATGGAAACAACACCAGTTAATTCATAGTCAATGCAAAACCATAAATTTCTAATATAACTAAAGCATGTGTCTTTGTTCATATACTATATTGTTTTCATTTTAGTTGTGTTTTGTAGAAAAACACAAGTCTTATCATGCTATATAACCTAATCCCTAAACAACAATTCTTATCTTAAGAGGTTAGGTACCATCTCTTTGATATGTTATAGAAAAAAATAAAGAAATAAATAAAAAAGGAAGAAGAAGAAGAAGAAGCAAAGATGGTAAAAGAAGGAACCCAGAAGAAGTCTTTAATTCCATTATGCTGGCTTGAATTGGCTTGCTCTCTACATCACATATTAGATATATTTTGGGTTCCATCTAGGAAACTCTCTTGCCTTAAAAGTTTGGCTTTAATATTTGAGGAAGTTCCAACCCTTCCACGTAATTATGGGTAAGTCAAATTAGATAAGATTAGGCTTGTAGATCAGATGGTTGTGATCTTCTCTCTTCATCACTTTTTTATTAGTAGGGGATCCCCTTTGTGGGGTACCCTTGATCAGACGGTTTAAACCCGCTTATGTATAAGCAAATTTCAAGTCATTATAGATCCACCTTTTATTAACAAAATGATGTTAAACCTAAGTCAATTTTTGTGGCAATTTCTAACCCGACCCCTTTTAAGCGAGTAGGTTTAAAACCTACCCGTTTTAAAATGGATTCGGGTAGCCATTAGGGCTATCAACGAGCCGAGCTTGCTACGCTTGGGATCGGGATCGGCTCGTATGACCTGAGCTTGAGCTCTATAATTAGGCTCGCGAGTTGAGCCTGATCCTAAAAAAAAACTTATTATCTTAATGAGCTTGACCCGAGTTTAGGTACGTCTTTGTAATTGATGTTATACATTCATATTCCTTTATCTTATATTATGTATTAATATTAAACACACATGTTAACATATTATATTACATATAATAATAATCATCAACTACGATATTAATGCATTTCGGCAAATCTAAGCTTTTTTTTTTTTTTTCTTGCAAGTTGAGTTTGAGCCCAACATTTTAACAAGCCTGAGCCACACCTGAGCCTAGAATTTTTTAACGAGTCGGAACCAAACCTGAGCCTTGCTAGAGATTTTCGAGCCCTAGCCGAGCTTTTCCCAGCTCGGCTCGTTTACAGCCCTAGTAGCCATGACATGGAATATTAATACCTTTAGATCAACCAAAACCTAAATAAAACCGGACGAGTTTAGGCGGGTTTATAAATGTTAAACCCCAATGACCCATCCAAATTTGCAGAGGTTTAAATGGGTTCAGGTTGTTAGATCCAATCCGGATAAAACTGACCCGACCCTAAAATGTTTAGTGTGACACCTCCATGGGTAACAACAATATGTCATATATAACCAAACCCCATAAGCCAAGTCAACTTCAATGTCCATAAAATGTAAAGATAAAGGAGAAAATTAGTGTCAAAATGCATTAGGTAGAGGAAAAGGAGCAACAAAAAAAAATGTGGGTCTTGAAGATGACTACTTCTTACTCCTGAATTAAATATTAATGAAGTTTACAAAACCTTAGACTTCTGTCTATATATAACAAGTTATGTGAGGTACACCCTTCATTGCTTCTCCTCTCCTTCTAGTCCTTTTTTTGATAAAATATCAGAGCTCATATTGTGTCTTGATCATCAGAGGAACCATGGCCATGGCAGCAGCTCTCCTGATTCTCCTATTCGCCGCTCCGGCTGTGTTTGCCGCACAATTTACGGTCGGCAATACAGCCGGCTGGAATACAGGAGTGGATTACAGTGCTTGGACTTCTGGCAAAAGATTTGCTGTTGGTGACACACTCTGTAAGTTTTCATCTTGTTGATTGAGATTCTGGGAATGAACTCAGGTGATCATGTTATATCTGGCTTATGGGTTATTGGGTATATTATAATATCAGTTTTTTTTTTTTTTTTTTTTGGGTGGGGGAGACTCTTCTATATGATCCCTTTTGCTAAGCAAACCAGGTTGGTCTAATTGGAAGAAGTTTCTTTTGTTTTTTTTTTGGGTCTGGTTTAATGGGGAAGCTATTATTTTTCGGTTGAACCAATGGTTTGATTAGAATCCATGTTCAAACCATTGAATGGAATAGATTTTGTATTCTTATAAACCCAATAAGTTTACTAAATCCCTTGTAAAAATGGGTATTAGAAGGTAGGATTTGGGCTTATCCAAGTGATCCATTCATTAAATAGAGGGATCGGATTGACTATATTATAATCGGACCTTATCTAACCCGACCCGGCCCATTTGCACCTCTATTTGAAATCCAAGGGTAGAGAATTGTAATTAATAGCTTCTCTATTGTGAATTTGACAGCTTCAAAAATATCTGAATTCTATGGAATTCATGTAGATTTCGAATTTTAATTCCTTTAGCGCACTCCCAAACAAGAAAATTGGAATTGGAGGCTCCACCCTCAATTCTATAGAATTCTATGGAATTCATGTAGATTTCGAATTTTAATTTTATATGATTTTCTATTTATCTAACTTTTCAATATTTTTACGTTATAATCCATCTGCTATATATAAACCTGGTCGAATCATGGTCAGACCATTTTCTTTTTGTGTGCAAAATATCGGTTCAATCATCAGAATACATTTCCTTCCAATAATTTTAACTTTGTTTTATTTTTATTTTTATTTTTATCTTAAGGACATGAAGTATTAACTAAATTTTGCTCTTGACAGTGTTTAATTACGATACTACCCACAGAGTGGACGTGGTGAACAAAGCCGGCTACGACAACTGCGCCTCGGCGAACCCGATCCAGACCTTCGGCGGCACAAGTGCCACCATTCCCCTTAACTCAACGGGCTCAGTCTACTTCCTATGTCCAATCTCAAACCATTGTAGTCAAGGAATGAAGCTAGCCATCAGTGTCTCTGCAGCAAGCACCCCCCCACCGAGAAGTGGTACACCACCCACAAGCCCTCCAACTACTCCATCACCACCCACCACCACACCATCACCAGATTCACCACCCACCACCACAGCTCCACCACCGCCGCCGTCTAGTGGAACCAATGGGAACTTATATAACATGAATGCTTTGATGCTCGGAGTTTCACTAGTCATGGCACCTGTTCTTGCCTTCATGGGCTAGGATTCTACCAAAAAACAAATTCATGGGCTAGGAGAGAGGCAGTGCTGTTCTTCCTTTTTTTTTTACTGTGTGATTTTTATGATTGGTGCAGATTAGATTAGTTGGCCATTGATAGGGCAATGTTTTCTTATATTTCTATTTTTTTTTTAATAATAATTATTGGATTTTCATTTAATGTGTTTGGAATGTAAGTAGTAAATATCAACATAATTTGTTAGGCCCATGATGATCTGAGGCCGGGAAACATAATGGGGCGCAGCGCACCAAATGGCAATGGGTCGAGTTAAACGGGTAACCCACTCCGTCTCTAATGGTTATAGTTTAATAACTCGTTGATCGGGTACGACTCAACTCGGCCGTAATTCGCCCGTTGCCATTCACCTATAAATAAATTAATTATATGTTTTATATATAAAAAATATATTTTAAAAGTAAGTATCTCTGAAAAAATAAATAAAGAGACCTACAAGTGTTGGATGAAGGGAATGTTATTATAGGTGTGACCCATATGGACCTTCATGCTTTTGCCTCAGTTCCACGGCATGATTTCGGATCCACCAAGGAAGCTTATCCAGTTTTTCTTTTTAATGGTGGATCCCTCCTGACTAGGGATGGCAATGGGGCGGGTTAAAACGGGTAATCCACCCTGCCCTGCCCCGGCCCTAATGGTTAGGGTTCGACTCAACTCGTCCCATTGTCATTCATCTATTACAATTAAGGGAGGCAGGTTCATAATTAGTCACTGGTTTTCATATGGTCACTGTTTCAGAGAAGCAAATCAGGTTGTAGATGAGCAAGCAAACTATGCATAAAACAAATCTCTTGCGTTTAGCCCGGCTTATATAAGTGCTTATTTCAGCTTATAATTTATTAAAGCACTTTTTAAAATTAAAAGTGTGGTTGGTATCATCTAACGGGTAAGTGCTTATCCATAAGCAGTAGAGAAAGGCTACCCATAAGGAGAAGCTGTTGAGATCAGCTTCTCTTATCACTTAAACCGGAAGTTATTTCTAAACTTTTGTAATATTTTTATAATACCTATTTTATCCCTAAGCTTTTATAAGCGACTAAATAAATGTTATTTCTAAATTTTAATAATATTTTCATAATACCTAGTTTACTCTTAGGCTGCATTTGGCCTGACTTGTGCTTATAGATAAGTTGCTCAATGGGAGCACTTATCCACAGCAACAATAAATTTCTTATTTGAAGAAAATAGCGTTTGGTAAATACATTTATTCAAGTGCTTATAATAGTTTAGGGGTAAAATAGGTATTATAAAAATATTATTAAAGTTTAGAAATCACATTTATTTAAATGCTTATGACAGTTTAGGGGTAAAATAGGTTTTTTAAAAATATCACTAAAGTTGTGAAATAGCTTAACGCATAGGAGCTTGAGAAAAGTTGCTTTTAGCAGCTTCTCCTTTAGTTAGCCTTCCACTACTGCTTATGAGTAAGCACTTACCCATAAGCGCTATCAAACACATATTTAATTTTAAAAAGTACTTATATAAGCTATAAGCTACAATAAGTACTTATAGAAGCTGGGACAAACGCAGCCTTAAGCTTTCATAAACACTTAAATAAATGAATTTACCAAACGTTATTTTCTTCAAGCAATTTATTGTTGTTGTGGATATATAAGTGCTCTCATTGAATCACTTATCTAATAAGTGCTTATCCAAAAGCAGAAGCCGGACCAAACTCAGCCTAAAAGATGATTTCATGAGCAGAACCTGTGGTATATTTGTAATAGATATCCAAGATTAATGAAAGTTTCTTCTTTTTATATAACAGACAAAAAAAAAAAAAAAAAAAATCTTACATAGTTAGTAGGTAATGGTAGACCCCTCCTCTTTGATGTGTTGTGGCCCATTGATGATAAGTGTCCAATTAATGTAGAATGTATCCTGTTACTTAGAATATAACTTATATCAGTTGAACAAACGGTGGGCAATTTCTGTTCATTTGGATGGTGGGCCATCATGTACCATATAGATCTCCCAATATATATCCAATCATCACTTGCTCATTAGTCTTGAACCCTTGGATGAAGCTGGACCCCACAAAATATTTCAATTTAAGTAATAGAAGTTTTTTTTTTTTTTTAACAAGAATCTAATTACTTTGAGATTCTATAAAAGAGCTTATATATATTTGGTAAACTGGTGTTTCTTTTAGGGATAAAATTAAGTATTTTTATGGGAGAGTTGGTGATACTTCTTAATGTTTGTTCTTGTAGAGGATTAAGTCACACATTCCGTGTGAATGGGGAGGCGTTTTGGCGCTTCGAACGTGAATCCGCGTTTTGAGTGTGATAACGCTCGTAATTTGCGGATTTGATTTTTTAAATCCGTGGATTAGCATAAAAACATAAAAATGTGGATTTTTTTGTAAATTCCTAATTCACGTATTTGATTTTTTAAATTCGCGGATTAGTGTAAAAACATAAAAAAAAATGTGGATTTTTTTGTAAATTTTTGAGGGGTTTTATAAAAGTATACGAGTTTTATTCTGAAAAAATTATTGAAAAGCATAAGTTTTCTTATAAATTTTTTGGGGGTTTTATAAAATTATAAAAATATGAGTTTTATTCTAAAAAAAATATTAAATTAGATTGATAGAAGGTTAAATTGAGATATTTTATGGATTATATCCTTTCTCTTATAAGTGTGGTTGAGGATAAAAACGAAAATGAAAATATCTTTATACATCAAGTATAATTTGTATGCATATATGCAGATGCTCTGTAGGCGCTCTGGACCGCAAGTTATTTTCAAGTTCGACGCTCTCACTCCCACACCCGCTCAGCATTCTGATGACTTAGGTTAAGGGTGTACTTGCGGTTTTGAGGATTTTAATCTTATAAATAATAGCTATATGGCTTCTCTCTTAGATTAATATTTTTGCTTATATATTTCTTGTAATATTTATATTAAAATTAAAAGTTTTTCACCATCTTCCAAAATAAATGCAGTGTTGTTTGTTGGGATGAATCATGTAAACCCTTTTGTTATAATTTGACTATTTTTTTAATGTTATTTCTCATATTGCATAACCCCAAATCATATATGGTAATTATTGCAACTACTACCATCCATCTTCTCTAAAATTTTAAAGGGTCTATTTATAATTCTCTGATTAGTCTGATTTTGAATTAGGAATGATCACAATGGTAAGAGTATGTGGGTCCTACTAACCAGACAATTCAAATCAAATCAAATCAAATCAATGGACATGATCTCCTCCATCTTTTGGTGTCATATCTTTCATTGCAAAGCCAAAAACAAGATGAGATGATTCTTGACCCTTTTTCAAATCGAATCCAATGCTCCCTCTATTAATGCTCTTTAGAATCTAGGTTTATACCATAAATTGGTAGATGTGAATCACACGAGGCTTACTTCCTAAGCCCTATTCTCCTATACCTTGCAAGGTTTAAAGTCTCGGGATCGGGACCTAACTGGACTAGATCAGCCCGGACCAATGGTACCTGCTGAGACCGATTGGTACTGGACCAGGCTAAATCGATACTAATTTGAACCGTCTAATTCAAAAATTCATTAAAAAAGAAAAAAAACACAGGAATAGTTGTATCAGTCACCAGACCTATTATACCGTCCAGTCTATATCAATACCGATTGTATCACTTCGGTCCAAAATCTTAGGATACAATTGTTGTATCGTGGTTTGGACCAGATCGATCTTGGCTGATCCCAATACGGACCGAAGACCGGATCGATCCTTTAAACCTTGATACCTTGAGCTTTGTGGGGTTAACACTCCATGTGCATATCGCTTTCTAACTCATACTCCTTTGTCTCCAATTCGCCCCACCACCGCCAACCATCTCCTCACACAACAAACAACAGGCTTTCACCACTAAGAACCTATTCTCCTCCTTTAATCTTTTCCACACACACCCACAAGCTCCAAAAGACACCCTGCCATCCCCGAAAGCAACCTCTCATCACCCATCCATCTCCCCTTTTCTTTCACATGATTCCATCTTAACAGCTAGCTAGCACCTAACTTTTCTGCTGCCTTTCTGTCCTCTTCTCCATCACCCATTAACACAGCCCACCAACACCATTACACCAGATATTGACTCCTTCCATCAATTCTAAAGCTACCCATAATACTTTTTTTTTTTTTTTGGGTGAGGCCTTGTGGGTTTTCAAGATGTGCTCTTGAAATCCCAAACCTAGCAAATATTTCATGTGGGTTTAGTCATTTAGGTTATAAATTATAATGGGTGTCTCAAATGATCATGCCCTAGTGCTTCAAACCCTAACAAGAATTAATCATTGATATGGTTTATTCATCTAACTCAAAATGATACAAAAGAGCTGCAATGTCTGATGTTGATTCAACCTCATCCTCCCAAGTGGAGAAGAAGCTTCAAAAATCACAAAAGAGAAATGGGAAAAAAAAAAAAAAAAGAATACAGATTTAATTATCATAATCTACATCAAATATTCAGGGAAAAAAAAAACTGCAAAACAATGACTTGAAGGCTCTAGACTAAGAGTGCAACACCTGATCCAAACAATGCTAACAAGGCCATGCTACTTCCATGTACAAACGCGCCGGATTCCGGGGGGGTGGAGCCTGATGGAGGTGGTGAAGACATGGAACCAGGAGCGGCGTTTGGCTCGGAAGGAGCTGATCCGGGTGCAGATAGAGAGGGTGGTGAGGGCGGTGAGCTCATGGACGGTACCGGCGACGTTGACGGAGGAGACCCCATTGGAGACGGCGACGAAGTGGGGGTCATGACCGGAGGAGAAGTGGGCATAGCACTTGGGGTTGGAGCTTCCATGGGTGGCGGAGTCGTAGACGCCTTGGGAGGAGAAGAAGCCATGGGTGGCGGAATCATAGAAGCCTTGGGAGGAGAAGAAGCCAGGGGTGGCGGAGTCATAGAAGCCTTGGGTGGCGGAGTCATAGAAGCCTTGGGAGGAGTAGAATCCATGGTTGTAAGAAGAGTTGCAGCTGTTGTAGGTGGTATTGATATGGAATTAGGTGTTTGAGCAATGCTTGATCCAAAGAGAGCTAGTGAGACGAGTAGAGAGAGCATGACATAAGTGAAAGCCATGACTCCTTGAGCAACAACGAGATGAAGATAACCAGAGAAAATTGAGTCAGAGAGAGATGTTGTTGGTGGTATGCGAGTCTAGCCTTGTGTTGTGGGAGAGAGAAGTGAATGAGGTGAAGATAATATATAGAAGTGGACAAGCAACAAGCATATGGCTAACGCAATTAGGCTTAAGGTTATGTGGCTGTGATTATCTTGTTTTTTTCTTTTTTCCCTTCTCTTTTCTTCTTTTATTTGTGAGGAAAAGTCTATATGTGACTATTTATTCCAAGTTTTGAGTCACTATTCCAAGTCTTGAAGAAGAAAAAAAACGAGTTAGAAAATTGGGGTTGTGTGTGTGATGTATGATGCATATGAAGTCTGCAAATCCTCTACAGTAAAATGGTTACAGCCATCCTTACAGCACTCACCAATCAAGGGCGCCATGTGTATAAGGTATCCCTAAATAAATTACGAGTAACCCGCCGCCTCCCTAGTACCCAAATAAATAAGCCACCGGTACCCCTTTCCTTAATATCCCCCTTGATACCCCACGTTGTGCCTCCTAATTGGTGCTGTAAGGATATTTGTAGTCATCGCGCTATAGAGGGTCCGCTTCCGCATATAAGGTCCATTCATGATTGGACCCTACTCAATTATACCATATAAGCTTTGGTAAAGCTTCTTGTGGATGTTACCTATCAAACAAAAAGGAAAAAAGAAATGCTTAGGTGTCCATCTAATACGTTAGAAAATGATCAATTCAAACCCTTTAATTGTGCTTTTTTTTTTTTTTTTTTTTTTTTTTTAAGAATTTATATTTATTACAAATGTATAGAAAAAATTTATATCACAAATAGATATATTGATTTTACAAATATAAGTCATGCCAATTATATTTATATGTCATTGACGTGTCCTTTTATGATTGGTGTCAGGGTACGTACAAAATATCTTGTTAATGTATGAATTTTTTTTCTTAAAGGTCGCATATGAAGTTAGGAGGTAAGTGCGGATCTGTTACAAATCATAAGTGTGGGTCAATTTTGTCTAGTTACATTTCCACATCCTAGATTTCCATTTACTTTTGACAAAAGTGTCATCTATTTGATAAATGTGTGATGACTCTCTTAGTCATCAAGTGTTGGATCCTTTCCCGTTTCGCACGGTGTGCATCTCTCTCTACAAAGAGTACTATTTGTGTTCTTTCTGCAATCACCATGGATGCCCTTAATTAAATAAGTACTTATGAACGCAAAATTCTGCCTGTCATATTTGCTTATAATGTTTCATGCGGCATCAATCATATGATGCTGAGCCACCGATGTGTGGCTCAGTTGGTAGCAAGTTGGGCTCTAGTGGACATCTCCGGAGGTAAGTCTGGAGTTCGAATCCCATTAGAATCACCCGTGGATTAGTCTCACATCTATGTAGGTGTGGGGACATCACGTGGTTAAGACCAAAAAAAAAAAAAAAAATCATATGATGCCATGTTATGTCCTTGAAACCGATAACCTATTCGAAAAACCCTAGACCACAATCAACCCTAAACCTTATCCCATCTTAATCAAAACAATGAGTTGTCAGTCTTATGGAGGGGTTAAGTGGTGCCCTATGATTTAATGGTGTCCAAAATATGTAATTCAAGTAGTTAGCACCGACATATTTTACATATGATGTTTTAACAAAGCGATGGAGTCCTATCCCTCCATTACTACTACAATTAGCATAGAAGATCATAAAGATATAAAGCTTAGTTTAGGTAAACAAAGATAGAGATTTTGAAGAAAAAAATAATAATAAAAATAAAAAGAAAGACCGAATACTCTCCAATTCTCCAACCTATAATCCATGACAACTCTTGTATTTCTTTAATAGGCAATTAACCTTATAGGAATATATGAGAACTCACCAGAAAGTTACTAGTCTTATCTTAACCAAACACTTGAAAAGAAACACTCATTTTTTTCATGTAAAATCCCAAGTTTCAAACACAGCCTTATAAATATTCTCTTAAGAAGATTATTTCTCTATTTAAAAAAAATTGTATAATGTAGTGTAATTTGATGTCTCGGCTGGATGGTTCAAGCTCAACATGGACAATAGCGCTCAAGGAGGACTGGGAACTGTAAGAATTGGTGGCCTCATTTGCAACCAAGACGGCAACTGGGTGGTTGGTTTCGCCGGAAGCATTGGACACAACGCTAGCTTACGTGATGAACTATGGACAATTCGTGAAAGCATCCTACTAGCGTGGAGCAAAGGGATTAGGAAACTTGAAATTAATGTTGACTCGCAAAACTCTATGAAGTTGATCGAGCATCAAGCTAACCCCCTTGACCCGAACTTCATCATTCTGAACGACATTTAGGAGCTGCTTCAGCAAGATTGAGAATCCAATCTTAGACATAGTCTCAAAAAAAGCAACAAATGTGCTGACCTCTTAGCTTAGCTAAAGGGTGTTCTTTATCTTCTAGTTTATGCATTTTCTATGTAACTCCTCCGGACATTCAATCGGGATCCTATGTGCTGGGATCCCGTGTGTTGTAGAGACAAACCCGGGGGTGGGACTCACACCCGGGGGCGTAAATATTATTTTGCCCACTGAAATTTGTCTCTACAGCACACAGCGAGCACACGGGATCCCAGCACATAAGATCCCTTTCCTCGGACATTATGGAGGAACTACATGCTGACTCATTAGTGAGGAACTACATGCTGACTCACTGGGGAGAACCACCATGCATTGGTGCTCTTCGTTTAACTAGTTAATATATTTATGCTTTTAGACTGAAAAAAAGAAACTATACACGTTTAATTCAGAATTTTAAGGAGAAATAAAAAAAAGAGAGAAAAACATTTTATCATTTTATGCCTTAGGGCATAATTGTATGCCTAATCGGCAAAGGAATTTCATATTCAAGATTTATTTTAAAAAAGATATATATTTTTTATTATTATTATTATTATTATTATTTTTTGTAAACATGAAGAAAGAAGAATGAGAATATATGATAGTGCGTGGTTGTTTTTATTAACCCGTAATCACCGAATCACAATATCTAGCTTTAATGTCGATGTTAGGTCAATAAGGGAATATCTACATCAACATCACCAAGGGTGTTTCAGTCTTTTCAGCTCAATCATTTTATCTCAATTTGCACTAACTCCAATGAAGGGATAAGAAAGGCAGTGAGGGATCACCATGATAACATCTTCATCTTATCAGATATCTCTGCAATTCACGACTCTTTCCCCCTCAATATCTTTTTTCTATTTTGTTTTTATTTTTTTGGAGATGATTAGAGAATATATTGCTTAATTTACAACAAGGAAGGTTAAAAGTGACAGTGTAATGTATTGGAAAAAAAAAAACTCACTAAAAAATGTAAAAATAGAAGTGATTAGTGTTAAGAAAGAAGGATAAACAAGATTAAGAAATTAAGCAGATGACAGATTTGTAAAAGGATAAAATGTATTAAGGGTAGCCAATTACAATTATCTACCAGAGAGTAAGGTAGGAAGTCTGTCTCAAGACAGCCTAAACCGTCGTGCAGCCGTTCTGTCAAGAGCGTTCCTTGTCAATATTTAACTGTAGAGAAGACAAAAGAAAGAGGTAGAAAGAAAGGAGGTTGCAATAACTGATGAAGGGTGAATGAATGCAGTCACAGAGCAATAAAACCTCACAGGTTTGAAGATTTATCCTTCTCTTTCAGCCTCTTTACTCACTGTTGTTTCAGGGTTGTGAAATCTGGTTTTTAATTCAGATCTTCGATCCTCTTCAATAGAGGATGGGCACTGGTATTTGTAGAGAGTTTCCCACTCTCAGTAGGACAAGTGTCACTCGGCCAAGCGTTTTAGAGGGGAACCCTCG
>JAUPMG010094609.1:0-12464 GCA_031762675.1 Pachysandra terminalis
TTACTTATATCTTACTAGAACTGCTCAAGACTTCCGCTTATGATTTCTAGTTGGGTAGCCACTCTCGTAGAAATACGGGGTGAAGGTTATGCTCGAACTGGGAAACCTACGTAATCGGGAATTTCCGGTTTGGGTCGTTACATGCACTCTCTGCAACCAAGCTTCATGCTCCTTATTGCATTCTACATGCGATTTTCCTTCGTAGTGTTTACCCTTGCACCAATAACACTAGCAAACTTACTCCTTTCATGGTGCAACTGCTTTACATGGTGGTGACAGGTCAGCGTCTCTGCCTTCCGTCTCTTGCAATCAGCCACATCATCAAGTACTACAAGTTCACCCAGAAAGGTGACTTACCTTTTCCTTGCCTTATGTGCACTACGGCCAGAGAGTGGGGTATCCAGCCAAGCCAACCCGACAAAGTCTTACTTGAGAGGTCCTTCACCTTCATCAACCTCTCATTGATGAAGCTTCCTTGGTATGCACACGAGCTTCCACAGGACCAGCCATAGTAGCAGGAGCAGCAACCTCAGGAAGCCAAGCACGAGCCACCACAGGAGCAGGCGGATCAGCCACATCGAGCATCCACCTCCACCGCACCAGGACCCGACTATGCCCCCAGACGTGGACAGTCGATCGAGGCGAGACTTGCTGCCATGGAGAGGGCAAACTATCGAGCTCACTTGAGGACGAGAGTTGTAGTTGCAGATGAGCATCGCCGAACACGAATGCAGATGTCCAGACAGCAGAGATCAGTAGATGCCACCCTCTGTTTCCTATAGGAGAGTTTTGGTTGCAGTCGAGTTGCTGATGCCGCACCTCTTGCTAGCATGCCTCCAGCGAACTGGCGATAGCTGTGCCCCTGTTCTGCTTATTTGTTGTATAGCACCACCACTCCCTGTTGTTCATGCTTCTTTAATGTACTACTTTACTTTTCTTTTAGTAGTTGAATTTTGAGTTGGGCAATAGTTTGGCCCTTATTATGTAAGGAACTAGTAGCTTCTCTTTTGGTGAATGAATTTAGTCCTACGTTCGTATACTGATAACCTGTCGTTTGCATCCATATAGATCCTCGTTCTAACCCTAGAAACGCCTTAGAGAAATTTCGGGGACGAAATTCTTTTAAGGGGGGGTTAGACTGCAATGACCTGAACCAATAACCTCAATTAATTAACATTAGTGATGGAGTTTAATTTAAAATAATTAAATTAGGTCCACAAGTAACCTAGACTTATACCCATTAGATCTCTGACCTCAGAAAGTTAGGTTAATTAAGAAATTAAATTAATTTAGGTAGCTAATCTGAAAGACCAACGGAAAAAATTAGAGATTAATTAAGATTTAATTTAATTAATAAGTTAATTAATCACACTACTAGATTTATGAGATCAACCTCAAACACTTTAATAAAAGCCCTCTAACAGAGCTCGCGTAGGTGGCCGGTCGGAAAATATAGAGCCAAAAACCCCGTTTTGCCCTTAAGTGCTGGCATTATACACAGAGTTTCTATAAATAGGGCTCATAGCTCATAAAACACAATTTCTTCTTCCATTCTTCTTTCTCTTGGATTTTGGAGCCCATGAATGGGATTTGGAGCTCAAGGATGATCTTCCAAGTTTCGGAATGCACTGCAATTCAACCTCGACCCACACGGCTACACCCCGAGTTGAGTAACCTCCCTTGACTATGTATTTAGTTGTGTTTTAGTGTTTTGACCTAGGAGAAGGGTTGTTTGTCCCATACCCTCCTTCTCCTAGGGATTTAGACCTTTTTATTTGTTGTATGTGGAACCCTAAACACCAGACCATCACATTTGACCATGCATGTGGTAAAACCCAACCCTAGGTAGAGAGAAAAAGGGGGAAAACCCTAAATCTCTACCACAGACCAAATGAAAGTGGTATTCAACCACAATCGAACCTTCCTGGGAGCAAAACCAAGCTCCCAGTGAAATTTCAGCCTCAGCAGACTTTTCCCTAGCTTCGGCGCACCGAAGAGCTCGCCGCATCTCAGAGACCAAATATGGCTCTCGGGAATTGTCACCGAAGATATTTAGGTGCACCGAATAGGTCGCCGAAGCCTCATTTACGCAAGCCTAAGAGGTCGCCGAAATATAAAGTGACCAAACTAAATTGACTTCTCGTCTATCGAGACCCATTTGGACCAAACCCCGAGGTGCCAACTCATCTGGCACACTTTAACCTATTTAGGCGCGCCGAAAGGTCGCCGACGAACTTGTCGAACCACTCCACAAGTCCAATTGGACTGATTCCAACGGGAGCGCGTGTATCTTGACTAGTTACACGTGTCTAGTCTATTTCTGGGTCAGTTAGACCTCTCGTGTAAAATCCGACCCCTCAACCCGGAAATCTAGCCTTCTTAGTTTGGCCAAGCAATAGGAGATTTCGGGGAAATGGGTAAGCATGACCCCAAAACCATTCTATTAGCATAATGCCATCATAATATACATGTTGGGATGTAATTGGATGATACAATGTTTCATGTACTTGTTAAATTGCGAATTTAAGCATAATGAGTTGCTTTGATAATTATATTATGGAAATGCAATTGGGTTAGGCACTCGGATGCCTCTCATGTAATTTTTATGACAAAATGGATCACGTGGATGAATCCAAATGCATAGTGTTGACGAGGAATTGGTACCAGTGTGCCCAACTTGCCTTATTCATTAACGGTAGAATTGTATTACATTTAGTTTCCTATTATAGTATTTAGAAAAGTATGTAGGTAGGATTTGATCTGTTATATATATATATATATATATATATATGCTCTTGGTAGTTAGGTTATATGTCTTATATTAGGTAGTAAGTTAGATTATATGCTCTATAGTGCTTAGTAAGTTAGGATAGTACTTTACTTTTCTTAGTAAGTTAGATATGGGACTGTGCCCATTTGATTGAATGTTTGAATATATATGCCTATGAAATCTTGGCTGTTGCATTGAACAAAGAATTGAATTGAATGTTGCATATGGACTTTCCGGTTGTGATAGCCTGGTCTAATACCCCTCATGACACCAAGGGTTTAGACTGACACTTGGGATAATGACTTGATAACCATTTAGTCATACGAGAGGACACTATGATCGGACCAAGTTGAGAGAGAACCCACATTAGAAACCTCATCAGTCTTGCGGAGAGATATTGCCCAAGGAATCGCACGTTGGTGTAAGCTTGGAAGATACTATGCTATCTTAAGGATCAGCACATTGGTGTAAGCTTGGGAGTCAACTGGGCCATATATATACCTTATGTTGGGTTGTGAAGATGTATGAATCCTTGAGGGATACCGCAGGTGGCTGCAAATCTTGGCTAAATGTCCTGTGACCAAAAATAAGTGGGGGCATTGTGCCTCCTAGGTTGAAAACCCTTAAAACTGTGCGATATCCGTAGAATGGTCCTATCCCATAGTCTGTTCATACGGGGGATGCATTCAGGTTGCTGGGACATCTTGGGGTGCATTCAGGTTGCTAGGACACCCCAGATAGAGATCGAGATCACATGGGATCATACGATATTTCACTACTTAAACAGCATAACATTTCTCTCGCATTGCATATTCTGTGTTGATATTATTGTTAGAGCCATTTGTATGAACACTTGGCCTAATTCTCATACTTAAAATCTATGCATGTAGTTGTAGGTTCACAGACCACTGAGTAATACTCTGTGAGGATGGGAGAGAATTATTATTATTGTATGCCACAACTGTACACAACTTGCACATATTATTCTTATTACACAATTGTACGCGTCTACAATTTTCTCAAATACTGGAACATGAGTGCATGCCCTTCATCGAACGTTTACTCATCCGGGCTTCCAGTTTATGGATGCTGTATAATATTTCAGGTTCAGGAGCTAGTTGCGTCTCGAGAAGAGTCGGTTTGGGTAGCGTACTCTAATAGACACATGGTATAGTTTAGAATTAGACTTTACTTTACTTAGACATGCTAGAATAGCATATCTGTAATAGTTACTTATATCTTACTAGAACCATTTGATCTTCCGCTTATGTTTGTTAATTCCACCTCCATAGTGATATGGGGTGAAGGTCGCAACTTAATCCGAAAATTCTAAATTTTTTGGTTGGTTTGTGACAATAAGTCTCCTTACCTACTGTGATTTCCAGATCACAGCAATCTCTTAAAGTCCTTAAAAATCCAGTAGTATGGATTTACATGCAAAGGGTGTAGACCTATAGACCAAATCCATGGTCTTAAGTCATGTGAAGTGCAAGTGATAGGGTGCACGTTAACTAAGCGTGTAATTGATGTGTAAAATGTGAAATAAGTCCACCTAGCATGCTGGACATGTTAAAAATATATAAAAGTAACCATATCAAAATATCATGTTCCAACAAGTATGAACAATAGTCCAAACAGGGTATGAGTATTTGAAACATGCCTAACCAAGGGTAACTAAAATCAGAATTGGTCTAATGAGATCAAAATACACATGCACACAAAAATACAATCAAATTGGATTAAGTTGGCTAATTTCGGCGTGCCTTGGGGTCGCTGAGAGGTCTACCGCTAAAATTCCAGATTTCTGGGTTTGGGTCTCAAGATGTGGTTCGGTATATTCTCGGCTCACCAAGATCCGCTCGGTGTGTTTTCCAGGGGCTTAACAATCAGTCTGTTACGCTCGGCGTGCTCACGGCGTGCCGAGGAAAGTCTCGGTGTGAAATTTAGGGAGTCAAATATCATAAAAGGATGCTCAGCGTGTTCTCGGTGCACTGAGGATTCTTGAAGTGCTCTTCTGGGCTGGTTCGTTGTGTTCTCGGCTCGCCGAACTGCGTATTCTGGGCAGTTTTTCCAGAATTTCAAGGTTTCTACAAGTCTAATCAAATTTCTTCCTTAAGTAACCTTCCTTTATCTTGGATTCTACACAAAACCCAATAAAATATGTAGGAAACCATAAGTAAATAATAAGTAGTTAAATTACTTTGAAAACTCTTGAAAACTAATATAATTTTGAAAACTTACTTCATACTATTGAAAAACAAACTTGAAATTCTACTTAAACCATAAAACAAGTTAAATTGTGATTTTCGTAATCAGGCAAGAACACTTATTCATAGTATCATAGCAAACGTCCTAGTTCTATTAGTATTAGTATTTGAGTTCTAATCATGTCCCTTTATTGGGATGATTAGCTATGTCTCTATATTTGAATATTTGAATCCTAGTGAGTTCCTAACTCCTATGGAAGCTTCTAATTAAGTGTTTCAAATCTAAGCCATTGATTTAAGTTAAAAGTTCATAAAGATCCTAGCCAGACATTATAACTTAAAGAGTTGTGATTGCGTGTGAAGCACTTTAGTGTCCTATCGTGCAACCCACCAATCATAAACAGACAAAGTCAAATCTATAACTAACTTACTAAAATTTTAAATTAATCCCTATTTTAATTACACCCTAACTCCTATACTTTTATTAAATACAAATTAGTCCTATATTTTGGTTGGGTTATTACAATTATTTATGATGTTGGAATTTGAAATCTATGATCTATTTGTATGTATGACATGTTTAGATGAATTTCTGATGTTTACTGAACAGGTGATATTTTGATGTGATTTCATATTGCTTTTAATTTCATTGCTATCCTGATATTTAGTTCATATTACACCCTGTACACATACTTTGATTGATTAGTTAATGCGCACATTTCACTTGCACATCATTGACCTTTTCAGCTTCATGACCTTGAATTGGGTCTGAATGCCTTAACATTGACTTGATTCCATACTTCTGAAATTCATGATAATCATGAGAGTATTATGATCTGGAAATCATAATAGGTGCAGAATTTATATTTTTATGTGTTGAGGGACTAGCTATCCCAATATACCAACTACTTGTCCTATGGACAATTGAAGGAATGAAAATCTGTTGGTTACTCAATAAGTATGATTCCCTGATGAGATTTCACATTTGTGATGCCTTGGATATTTTTCCTTGATCGAAAATAAGTGGGGAAATTGTGCCCTCTAGGTCAAAGCCCTTAGAAACTATGTTGCACACATAGAATATCTTATCTTTGAAAGTGGCCCTGTATGGGGGCGATGGTTCAAGAAGACATCTTGTTCAAAGAAGAATTGACCCTGTGGGAACTTACATTATTAAAATATTAAACAACATGTACTGCATACCATATTATTTGTCTTCTAGGTCGAAGCCCCTAGAAACTATGTTGCACACATAGAATATCTTATCATTGAAAGTGGCCCTGTATGGGGGCGATGGTTCGAGAAGACATCTTGTTCAAAGAAGAATTGACCATGTGGGAACTTACATTATTAAAATATTAAACAACATGTATTGCATACCATATTATTTGTCTTAGATCACACTTGGTGATTATACATGTTAGGTGCATTGCATTCATTAATAATTGACCTCGTGCATATTTAGCACATATCACATGATTTATCTGTTATTTTATTATGGATTACCATTAAAGAGTGGCATTGTCCCTAACTTCAATCTTAATTACTGTTGGACTCGTTTACTTACTGGCTAAGTGTAGCTTACGCTTTCAAGCCACCACATTTTAGGACTTAGTAGAGGAGGATGACTTGGATTATGGACACCAAGCAGGAGAACAAAGTTTTGACAACGTTACTGATTTTAATGAAGAAGCTAACCAGAGCTTTTATTAGTTATTTTATTAGGTTTTGTTGGCTTGCATGCCAAAATTTATTATTGGCTCTTGTTAAGCCTTACTTTTGATAGGGATTTGTTTGAAGCATGAAACTAGAGGATTTTTTACTTTTATTTCCACTATGTGTTATGTTTTGAAGTAGATGTAATAATTGATATTTGACTTATTTGCTAGTATTATATGATATCTTAAATTTGATTTCATGGTTTGGCAATATATTGACTACCACTCTCCCATGTGGAATGGGGTGAGAGTCATATTTCAGACTTCTTAGGGACTTGTTCGAGATCTCTTAGGTTTGAGATGTGACAAAGTTGGTATCAGAGCCTAAGTTTTATGTTTTCAATCGGATTCTATAAAAGTTTCAATCTGTTAATATTTCAAAATTTTCTACATGTCGATATTTGAAATTTTTCTGTGTGATGATTGTTATTACTAATAAACTTGTTTAACAAATAAGTTGGTGTTATCATGTGTGTGCTTATGGAGTAGCCTGTACTGACCCTTCTTTCCATTGTAATCATAAAATGTAATTCTTCTATGTAATATTTGTTTAATACTAATAAAACCTATGTTGTTTTACTATAGTATACTTAGAATTGAGCACATGCATTTAATCCTATTATTTTCTAGTCTTCGAAACTCTTAAATTACTATTATTTATTTTGAATTTGTTCGTACTTTTACGATTATTATTTTGTATTTACATTTATTGGTCAACACTTCATTTATTTCGTTATTCGCTACATATCTTCTCAACAATATTGTAATCACACACTATGTATTTTATACATACGTTTCCTTATTTCAATCCATATATCACTAATATCCACACACATATACTATCAACCTTTTACTGCACCTCTTTCTCGACGAAAATAAGTTTCACACTGATAATTTTACTACGCCTCTTTCTCAATTTCATTTTCCTACTTTACGTATCACTCGTACTATCAATTATTTTATTTACCTAGCCACTAGTCTTTTTATTTTCAATTTAATTGTTTACTATTTTCTGCTTTTACATATAGTGTTTGCTTTGGACGTATACTTCAACTTTTCTCTCCAACATACGTCGGTCGACTGTTTTTCCCTTCGTCATATTTGTTGGTGTTAATAAACTTTTCTTTTGTTCCATTATTCGTATTAACCGAATTTTGAAAATACATGATCTTAATTTCAACTTTTGGGTTTTCCAAAACCTTTCCGGCTATGGGAAGGATAGAGATGTCATTCCTTCCTTAGCCATCATGCCTCCATTTTCTTGGTCTCCAGAGAAATTTTCCTTAGATGACCTTAATGATTTCCTTTAGATACTTCAGATGTTTTCTTTCAACATGTTGATTTCGAACGTTTCCATTTGAAAACCAAAAGTTTTTACTTAAAAGCGCTTTAAAATTTTCTCTTCGGATGTAATGTTATGGTATTGTTTTATTTTCCTTTTTGCATTATAATAGACAAGTGGTAACCAGGTGTTTTACTTTGCTTATTCCTTGTGTTAATTTTAAAAATCTTGGTTAGTTTCATCTTATACACTTAAATTCTAATGTAGGTATTAGTTTCAAATAGATAACACTGAACAATTAGATTAGCAACCTAACTTAATAAATCATTCAGAAAATTTTGAGGACGAAATTCTTTTAAGGAGGGTAGAATGTAAAAACCTGAATTTTTCCCAACTAAAATTCTAAGTATTATGGTAAAATGATCAATAAGGAAATAATCTTGCTAATAAATTAGGTTTAATCTTCATAAAATCCTTAGAACCTATAAGTCACACTATGCGTCACCTAAAGAATACTAAAACTGATTAGGTTGGCCTTATAGATTTAAAAAGCAAAGTTAAGTTAGTGATTGGATTAGTTGGATAAATAAGAGATAAACTCAATTAACAAGCTAATAATTAGTCCAAACAACTTAGAAGATTCATTTGATACCCCTAAGTGTACTTACACCATCACCATCAGAAGTCATTTAAAAAATCAAATTAGAAAGTTATAGTTAGAAGCCCTGTTTTACCCCCCGTACTCACTTTGAATTCCACCATTGTCCTCATAGGTTTATAAATAGAAACCTAAGTCTCATGAACCCTAATTCTCTCTCTTTCTCATATCTCTTTCTCCCTCTCATCTCTTTTCCTCTTGTGGAGCTCATGGAGAAGAAGAAGTAACCTCAATTTCTTCAAGTGCGAAGTGGAGAAGACTCAGAAGCGACCCGGCAATGCCCAAGTTGAGTTTTCTTTCAATACAAGTGTATTTATTCATGTTCCAATATTGTGATCATGTGTGATTATATTCTTCTTTCACCACGAATTTGATTGTTGTTAGGGATCAATACCTAGCTATTGAGATCCCATATCGTGTAGATGACCTTGGTGAACCGATACATTTAGTTTTGACATTTGTAGGGTTTGGAAATTAGGGAAACTCAATGAAACCTTGTGTAGACTAATTCATTTGACCTAGAAATCTGTTTCGAAGCTCTCATAGGTGCTTTGAAACTTCCATATGAAATTACACTTAGATATACTCATAAAATGCCCTGTCCCAAAGTTCGGCGAGTTTCACGGCGCGCGAACTACTCGCCGAAACACCTTCTGGGATGTCGGCGACTATCTCGATTCGCCGACAACTCGCCGATTCCCTTCTCGACGCGTCGTCTATGCGTCGAGTGTCACAGAGTAGATTGTAGTCCCTAGTTTTGGCGTCGGCTACTCGCCAAGCATATCGCGATGCACTGAGACATGTGCCGAACACCATTTCGATGCGTCGATCCCTGTAATTGCCCAGAACTCAGAATGTGTTAACCCTAGAGAATTGGACATTAAACCTAGACTTAAACTAATTAGTTTCTTGAGTTATTAGGCCTCAAGAATAATCCTAGTCACCTGAGACCATTCAAATCAAGTTCTAATCGTGTCTAAACTGATTTTAACCTACTAGTGCCATGGATTTAGAAGTGATAGTTGACAGACTTAGGAGACTAGATATCTGACCATTCTGTCAATACCATAACTTCAAATTATGCATGTCTAGGTGTAGAAATTAGAGTTAATGGTAATAATTGATGTTTCTTCCTTATGTGTGACGATTGTGTTGAATTCCTTCCTTACTTATGACTGCCCTTACATATAACAATTGTTTGATAATCATGACTATTCTCACACATCTATGTACTGCTTGTAATTGGCTTGTGTCACTTGCTTCATGGTTGTGAATACATGGTAAGTTATCTATCTGTTGTGTCACTGTGATATTGATAGGGTTGTGAATACATGGTAGGTTATCTATTTTGTAGTGTCATTGTAATATTGGTGGGAAGCTTATAAATGTGTGCAAGGCCTTGGGAGATGGATTCACTGCTTGGAGAAGAAGAAGAAGAAGAAGAAGAAGAAGAAGAAGAAGAATAGGAAGAAGGTGTGATTCTCAAACACCAATCAGCAAATCAAGGTAAGTATTTAAGTAAAACTCTATTTTTGATTTAATTAGGAGTACAAGCTATATTCTTTGAGTATGAAGTATCAATTTGTTATATTAATGGTTTTTCAACTAATTTCTGGGTTTTACTGCCAAGATATGGTAAGTATGATTCAAGTTAGGTTTTGTGTAGTGTAATGAATGGGTATTTATTATATTAAGTTGCTTGATCATGTTTTATGTTGGAAGGTTGGAAATAAGCAAAATATGAAGTTTTTGTGAAAATCGCGAGGATCGGCAGACTGCTCGGCATGTCAAACAGTGTGCCGAAACCTCCAGGAGACTTCGGCAGCCTACTTGGCATGCCGAAAGCATACCGAGCAAGAAATTAGGCCCCTAGACGAGCTGCCGAAGGCAACTCGGTATGTTGAAGAGTGTGTTGAGGGCCACAGTTAAAATTTTTTGGTTCTGGACAAGCCACCGAAGAGACACTCGGCATACCTAAGAGCATACCGAGCCTACCACAATGACCTTAGAAATTGACCTAGGCTACCTAGATACATTCGATAACCTACTCGGCTTGCCGAAGAGGATACCGAACTAGCCTGCAGGACAGCTCGGCAGACCAGGGGTAGACCCTCGGCATGCCTAGAGTGACCATCATGGTCCGATTGCCTTGAGATTTTGTGTGCATATGTAATTTGACTAATTGGGATTATTTATGATATTGGGATTTGAAATCTATGATCTATTTGTATTTATGACTTGTTTAGATGAATTTCTGATGTTTACTGAACTAGTGATATTTTGATGTGATTTCATATTGTTTTTAATTTCATTGCTATCATGATATTTAGTTCATATTACACCTTGTACACATACTTTGATTGATTAGTTAATGCGCACATCTCACTTGCACATCATTGGCCTTTTTAGCTTCATGACCTTGAATTGGGTCTGAATGCCTTAAAATTGACTTGATTTCATACTTCTGGAATTCATGATAATCATGAGAGTATTATGATCTAAAAATCATAATTGGTGAGGAATTTATATTTTTATGTATTGAGGGACTAGCTATCCCAATATACCAACTACTTGTCCTATGGACAATTGAAGGAGTGAAAATCTGTTGGTTATTTAAAAAGTATGATTCCCTGAGGAGATTTCATGTTTGTGATGCCTTGGATATTTTCCCTTTTATCGAAAATAAGTGGAGGAATTGTGTCCTCTAAGTCGAAGCCCCTAGAAACTTTGTTGCGCACATAGAATATCTTATCTTTGAAAGTGGTTATGTATGGGGGGATGGTTTGAGAAGACATCTTGTTCAAAGAACGAGTGATCCTATGAAAATTTAAATTACTAAAATAATAAATAGCATGCATTGCATATCATATTGTTTGTCTTAGATCACATTTGGTGATTATACATGTTAGGTGCATAGCATTCATTGCATTCGTTAATAATTGACCTCGTGCATATTCAGCACATATCACATGATTTATCTGTTATTTGATTATAGATTACCATTGAAGAGTGGCATTATCCCTACTTCAATCTTAAATACTGTTGGACTAGTTTACTTACTGGCTAAGTGTAGCTTACGCTTTCAAGCAACCACATTTCCAGAGGTATAGAGGAGGGGATGACTTGGATTGTGGTGACCAAGCGGGAGAACAAAGTTTTGACGAAGTTATTGATTTTAATGAAGAAGCTAACTATAGATTTTATTAGTTATTTTATTAGGTTTTGTTTGCTTGCATGCCAAAGTTTATTATTGGCTCTTGTTAAGCCTTACTTTTGATAGGGATTTGTTTGAAGCATGAAACTAGATGATTTTTACTTTTATTTTCACTGTGTGTTATACTTTGAATTGGATGTAATAATTGATATTTGACTTAATTTCTAGTATTATATGATATCTTAAATTTGATTTCATGGTTTGGCAATGTATTGATTACCACCCCCATGTGGAATGGGGTGAAAGTCATATTTCAGACTTCTTAGGGACTACTGTGAGATCTCTTAGGTTTGGGATGTGACACAAACTTAGCTATGTCTTTCTTCATCCCGGACTACCATTAACTTCTCCTCAAATCACGATACAATTTAGTACCTCCTGGATTAATGGAATATATGGGTTTGTGTGCCTCCTCCAAATTTCTTTCGAAACCGACTCATCACTTGGAACACAAAGTCTACCTCCAAACCTGATCACCCCTGTCATGAACTGACCCAAAAATTTAGAACTTTTTGGATCTAGTTGCGACCTTCATCCTATATCGCTATGGAGGTGGATCAACATGGTTAAACATAAGCAGAAGTTCCAATAAAGTTCTAGTAAGATATAAGTAAC
>JAUPMG010094620.1:0-12464 GCA_031762675.1 Pachysandra terminalis
AGTATTTTGCCACATATATTGGGAGTATTATCTCGAATCAATATAATATTTTAAGAAAATATTCTGAAGCTCTACTTAAGATTAATTTCAGATAAGTATCATTATTTCGAGAGCCCATACGTATTGAGAAAATTATCTCGAATTAATACAAAGTATTCTGAAGCTCTACTTGAAATAGGCTTCAGACTAAGCAATCTAAGGATCTACATGAGTTGGACCTTAGACCATTCAAGGAATAACCTTTGAAATAACCACCAAATATGCTAAAGATCTACTTGAGATGGACTTTAGAGAAAGTATTCAGGGAATCTACTAGAGATGGATCTTCGAATGCCCACATATGTTGGGAGAATTATCTCGAAATTAGCAAAGCATTTTAAAGATCTATTTAAGATAGACTTTAAACCAATTCATCATTTGAAGGAAAACCTTCGAATTAATTAAGCAAGTATTCAAATCTTATCACAACAGTATAGGTTATGCGATTATCAAGAAATTGCCTCTTATGAATATTGCATTTACAATGTGGATGAATATCACATTCTAAATGTATGGGGTTAATGATGATGAGCCAATTTGAAAATTGATTTAATTCAATCATAATATGACACGTGGCAAGGTCAATTGTGTAATTATACATCCAAAGAATGTATAAATTAGAATTCTAAATATTACTTGAAAAGTATATTTTGAAGAAAGCCCATTCAGGGAGAATCATTTTGAAATTAATAGTATATTTTGAAGTCCTACTTAAGATAGGCTTCAAATCATATTCTCGAAAGAGAACCTTCGAAAAATTTAAGCATTTATTAGGTTAGCGACCTCGAGAAGACCAATTCCTCTTCATAAGTATTATAATGTCCCATATGGGAAATTATCAGTATAGTGCTATTTCGAAGTTATATCTCGAAATAGTCATCATTATGTATCCCGAGAAAATATCTCGAAATAACAAAGTTATTATCTCTGAATCATTGATATTCTAAAACACCTTTCGAGATAATTATATTAATGACTCGAAATCGAAGTCACTAACTTAAACATAGGGGAAATAAACATTAGACTTTCAGGAATTGAGGGCCAAAGAGATAAGTCCTAACAAGACTCTCGAAGATCTTGTAGCATTAAAGGACTTGAATCAATAGCATAGTAACAGATCATCACTTTTATAACGTTTTATTCATTAACTTAACCGAATGTTTTGAAAGCATTTATTGAAACGTTGCATATTGAATTAGGCGCGTTTTGAATATTGACTATCAAGACTCTCGAAGATCATGTAGCATTAAAGGACTTGAATCAATACAGAATAATAACGGATCATCACTTTTATAACGTTTTATTCATTAACTTAACCGAGTGTTTTGAAAGCATTTATTGAAATGTTGCATATTGAATTAGGTGCATTTTAAATATTGAATATTCAAATCAAAATGCATGTTCAATCAAACATTGTCAATCCGTTCATGAAAGGTTGCAAATGGTTAAATAATGAGTTTGAGGCTATAAAATGAGGATGAGGCATCAGAAAGAGGGATGAGATCTCTGAGCATTTGATATTCTCTGAGAATTGCAAAGCATTTGTCTTAGAAATCATCTTTTCTGAAATCAGCTAAGTTTTGTGTTATCTCTCTGAACATTTCTGATTGATTTTACCATTTTTCTCCATTTGTTTAATTTTTAGTAAAAGGAAACCATTTGGTGGAATGGTCTTTCTTGGATTTAGGCCAGCGAAAGCAAGTATTCGAATCATTTGTTGCTCAAACCATTTGGGTCAATTAATATTTGATTGTTAATTTGGTCACTAACCGGTTTGTTCATCACCAGTACCAATAAACATGTCATCAAATATATAAACAAATATAACATAGAATTAATTGTAAACATGCTTATCTAAATTGTTAACCACAATATAACACTATTGGTCAAATTCCTCATCCTACTACATAGGAATTATCATCAGGCCATATATAGCTTGGGAGAACAAACCCTAAAAACCGTCCAATATGTATAGATGTGTCAAAAATAAGCAATGCCTTCTTTTGAAGAGATTTCCTAATAATTTTAGCTTGAACACAAGCAGAGCATTTACCAGAAATATCAGAACTAAATGCATAAATTAAATCAAGATTAGACACGTAATTGTAATTTACAAGTCCTAATCTAGCATGCCATATAGAAATAGAGTTAAATTGTTTTTTGATTACTTGCCTCGTGGATGCGGTTCTTGATGTCTAAAGTCGTCCACAAAGACTTTACTGAATGAATTGAACAATGTGACCTGTAGAGTGAGTTGGAGTGAGCATTTAGGATGTTTCATCTACAAAGGATATTGTCTTCCTTTCTCTTTCAACTCGGGTGTATCGTCATCAGAAAAAAATTCTAGAATATCCTCCAAATAGGCCAGCTTCTGAGTGGGAAGGAAGAAGAGCATTTTTTCTTGCTACCGAGTGAAATTATAACCATCAAAACGATCAAGATGTACTAGGTCCTGATTCATGACTTGAAGTGATGAAACTACTGAACCCTCCATTTGGTAGAAAGAACTGGTCTAAAAACTGTTGGAAAATTATGAAGTGGATCAGTAGTATGAAGGGTTAAAACAATTTGCACCGTTGATCAACGAGCTTCAAGGCACAATCAACTCGCTATCTTTTACACAAATTTCTCCACCCGATCCGATCGCGAATGCACTAAGGACTTAGTAAGAAAATGCCTTCAGGATACAATGAAGCCTTTGATCAAGATTCGTTGTGATTCTCGGATGTGCACTGTCTGATCACAATAGGAACTCTGTGTTTAGCATTGGTGATGCCAATCACTATTGAAAGTCTTGAAGAATCTCTCTTACACAATCATATGATTTGGGTCAAATTTTGGATGCTTGAATTGCCTAGATCAACAGTCTATTTATAGACTTACAAGTGCGTTTTTCACAATAGACATGTGCTTTCTCACCAATAGGCATGATCTAGATCCAACGGTTTGGACTCTAATATGAAAGGGCATGAACCCTTTCACTCATCATCCAACAGGTGCAATCAAAATCCTATGGCCATGATTTAATCCTTGAAGGGCATCTATTCGGTTGACACATTTCTGATCGGGTGCAACCTTTGGATCCATAAGGTGTGTCTGATCATAAGTTCAACTCGAACCAGGGATAATCTGAACCATCAAACCAAATAATCAATCAACCCGGTCTAGTCAAGTGAGACAAGAGACTTCACAAAATACTTTCAACACAAAAAAAGAACTAAAATCTAATGTACTTTGAAAATATCCAATAGTAATTAATATATTAATTCTACAATCAGCAGTTACATAATATAATAATAATTCAGAGGGTCCATGGCATCTAAGTATTTTTGAAATTTAATTAGTCTAAGAAAGGGTATATTTCTCATTTAAAATTTTCAGTGCACCTGGCTCAATGATGGTCGAGCCCAACAGCTCATAGCTATAAAGGTTTTGGCTTGGGCTCGGATTTATAAAGATACTAAAAACAATCAGATGCTTTGCTGAAATAATTGGAAGTGCCTAGCTTGGAATCGACTTAATATTTTGGATCTGTAGGGTTTATATTGGCCGACCCCATGTACACCACTTGACATCAAAGTCTAAGATGATTGTTTTTGGGTTTCTCTCATCAAGCCTAATCTTGTACTTGAGAGTGACAGAGAGTCCCACCAAGAAGAGAGAGACTTATCAAGTCTAATCGTGTATATTTGAGAGAGAGGGAGAGAGTTATTCTTATTGATATTAGGGATTGAGAGAGAAGAAAAAAAGAAGAAGAAGAGAATTATTCTTATTGGGGTGGTGTTTACAGGTTCTGGATGGGTCTGTGAGAGCTAGAAGAAGAAGAAACAGTGAAAAAACAAATGAAAAATGAAAGAGGAAGAAGTGTTTTTTTAGGTTTTGGGTTTTGAATGGGTATGTGAGAGCTAGAAGAAGAAGAAACAGTGAAAAAACAAATGAAAAATGAAAGAGGAAGAAGTGTTTTTTTAGGTTTTGGGTTTTGTGTAAAGTCTGAAACGAAAGCTGCCCTAACGTCCGTTCTAATCTCAATTATATTCCTTTTATTCACGTGTGGGGTCTATAACCACGTGTCGGCTTTTAGTGCGGTTTGCAGAATGGTTAGCAGAAATAATTAGCCAGAGGATCAGGCTCCGACCAACAGGGGTGTGATATGTGATATTCAGCCGAAGGCAAAATGATAATTATTCTCTCATCTAATCAATGGTTGAGAGCAAATCACATGCAAGGGATTTCTTAGATTTCTTCATATCTGTGGAGAAACAGATGTACACGTCGGCTCCATGCACAGATGTGTACTGCACCTGTTTCATAACTGCACGCACTTCGGAGTATACCTTTCAACCCTTGAACATTAAGGAAACCATCCCCTCTCCCTTTGAATGAAGATAAAAACGAATAAGTACAAATTAATTACACGAGGATGAGGAAGGATATACTAGTCAAATAAAATAGAGTTATTAATCTAGTGAGACACATTTGACGTGTCACCTTCTCATTCTCTGGCAACCCTACATACTAAGTTTAAGTCTCAAAAACATTTATCACATGACATAAAAGGTTCTACATAATATCTAATATTATTCTTGTAAAAAACTATACATACATATCATAAATTGAAGGTTATTATACTTGTATTATTAAGGCTTATGTAGACTGAAGTATTCTCTGAGGATCCTTGTTAAGTGAAAGGTCCGAGTTGGCCACATGCATCATCTTCTCAAAGTGAAAATAAAATAAAATTTAAAAAAAATGGTTCAATAAATTTATCCTTTTAAAAGTTTTTGTTTCAATAAATTTAACCTTTTATCTAGAGTTGAAACATGTACGTCATTATTTTATTTGAAAAATAATTTTATTTTTTTGAAAAATAATTTTATATCCAAACGAGATATTTGCTATGTACCCTGCCATCATTCAAATCAAGACATTTGGTTTTGTAGTTGCAAGTCTTGCCAATTATGCATACATGTCATTGACATGTCCTATAATGAATGGTGTTCGGGTACAAAACAAACAAATATCCTATCCCGGTAGATTTTCGGGCTCCAATGACACTAAAAATTACTCCCACTTAATAGTGATCAATCCTTATATCAAATTTGTGAACTTTAAACTTCTTTTATTGTTTGTAATAAAAACAAAAAAAATTCTTTTATTATGGGCTTTAATTTATTTCACATCCTAATCTACTGATTAATCTAATTCCAGCTTAATATTTCATTCCTCATATGCTTTTCAAACAAATTCTCACTTTGAAACATGCGTAGAAACAGTAAATACTGATTTGGCAATAGTACTTCCTTAAGGTAACTGTAAGCATCTGGGCACCTCTCCTTAAAGAACCTAGAGAAGTTGATCATATACCACCTCCAAGTTCTTTTTAGTCGTTCTCTCATTTTTTTTGACTCGTCAATGAGTATCACCTCATATATTCTCTATCTCTAGATTTGTGCGCGCCCAGACCATCTTAATTTATATTTTATTATCACATTTCTTATATGGGCAAAATCTCTACACGCTTTGTTAGATATTTTTAAAATGATTTGGTTTTGCTTGTGGAGTCTCTCTTTTTTTATATTGAAAAGCTACAAGAAAGATAAAAGCTTTATAGAAGGTGAGCTCCATAGTGCTTATGTGTTTACACAGGCAAAACAAAGACTCTTTGGTTTTGTTTTTCCGATCGAACACACATGATGGATCTAAATGATTTGAACCATCAGATAGCGCGCTTGATCGTTTTTACACGATCAAGACTATCCGATCAGAGTTGCACCTGATCAAAGTGCTTTTACAAGGTGATATCCTAGGATCATGCTTGCACCTGATCAAGGTACCTTTACAAGGTGACATCCTAGGATCATGCTTGCACCTGATCAATGACGGGTTACATGCCCATCCAAATTTGATCCAGATTGTTAGATCAAGATCAAATCTGTTGGTGAACAGGTACATATAAGTTTGGACATCCAGACCAAATTCATCCAAATTTAATCTATAGAGTTTAAAGACCATACATAATATTTTTGGATCTATCACTTTGAGATGTTTCAAAGGAGATGGTGAAAGAAGGTCTCTTGCATGTCTTTATGTGCAAATGTACGTACTTTGCTTCCTTTCAATTGCTGAGGTCGTTGTTGTAATAAAATTTGCTGAATGTAATACCGAGGCTTAAAATGTTACAAATAAGGTCTTTTTCTAAAGAATGAAAAAGGAAGTACCATTGCCAAATCAGTTTTTACTGTTTCGACGCATGTTTGAAAGTGAGAATTTGTTTGAAACGCATATGAGGAATGAAATATTAAGCTGGAATTAGACTAATCAGTAGATCAGGTTGTGAAATAAATTAAAGCCCACAATATAAGAAGTTTTTTTTTTTTTTTGCTTACACAATAAAGGACGGTTAAAGTTCACTAATTTGATATAAGGATTGATCACTATTAAGAGGGAGACTAATTCTTAGTGCCATTGGGGCCTGAAAATCATGTCATAACATCAAGTAAAATGGAAAAAAAAATAAAAAATTATGTCTCGGATAGGGTATTTGTTATGTACTCAAACATCATTCATCACAAGACATGTCAATTATATGTATTCATGACTGGCAAGACTTACACTAACAAAACAAACATGTACGTCCTAATTTGCATGATGTCAGGGTACATAACAAATATCTCGTTTGTATATAAAATTATTTTTCAAAAAAAGAAGAATGACTGGCAAGTTTCAACTCTAGAAGAAGGATAAATTTATTGAACCAACAAGTTTTAAAAGGATAAAATTCTTGAACCATTTTTATTTTGTTTTAATTGTCACTTTGAGAAGATGATGCATGTGGCCAATTCAGACCTTTCACTTAACAAGGATCCTCTTAGAATACTTCAGTCTACATAAGCCTTAATAATACAAGTATAGTAACCTTCAATTTATGATATATTTTTTTAGTTTTTTACAAAAATAATATTAGATATTATGTAAAACCTTTTCTGTGACGTGATAAATATTTTTGAGACTAAAACTTAGTATATAGGGTTGACGGAGAAGGAGAAGTTGACACGTCAAATGTGCCTCACTAGGTTAATAACTCTATTTTATTTGACTAGTATATCCTTCCTCGTCCTCATTTAATTAATTTGTATTCCTTCGTTTTTATCTTCGTTCAAAGGGAGAGGGGATGGTTTCCTTAATGTTTAAGGGTTGAAACAGGTGCATGGCCAACAGCCACTTAAATACGTAATCCAGAAAAAAGGGACTTTAAGGGTCTGTTAGGCGTGACTTATAAAGACTAGCAATTTGGATTGTCTAGTTTTGACCAGTTTGAGACAAAACAAAGCACCACTAATCAAATAATAAATGCACACGCAAACTGCGTTTCAATCGCATCTAAGTAATTCCAAACGAGTCCTAGGTTTGATTAAGACTAAACATAGTTAAACTAGTCAATGGATGAGAACAAATCACATACAAGAGATTTCCTAGATTTCTTCATTCTGTGGAGAAACAGATGTACACGTCGGCTCCATACACAGAAGTGTACTGCACCTGTTTCAACCCTTCAACATTGAGGAAACCATCCCCTCTCCCTTCGAACGAAAATAAAAACGAATGAATACAAATTAACTACATGAGGATGAGGAAGGATATAGTAGTCAAATAAAATTGAGTCATAAAGCAAGTGAGACACGTTTGACGTGACAGAAAAGGTTTTACATAATATCTAACAAGCATAGTAAAAATGCTAACATGAAAAATCAAAAATCAAAAATTAAAGATTGAAAAGTAAAAATTAGAAGAATTGAACTTGAAACTAACATAAAAGTCGCGGTTTAAGGGTTAGATGTTGTAGCAAATTTCAATCCAAATACATATAGCATATAGTATGAAGGGCTCACCTATAATCACTGTATTTTTTCAATCCGAAGAAATTTTCCATGGCTCATCTATAATCAATGTTTTTCTTTACCTAAAACTTAATAAACATTATAAAATTGATAGTTGTAGCAAAACCTAATATGTATATACTATTAAAAATTATATAGGTTATTAAAAATATCATACATATGGCAAATCTAGAGGGCCTTGTATCAAATGAACGGTTTGGATTTGCTAAGTCGTTCCTCCATGTGGTAAAAATAACTCTCTCCCAATAACCAATGAAAACTATTGTGATAGTAGTACAAAAAATGTTATTTTGAAAAGGAAAAAAAAAAGAGGCATGCTATTTTGAAAAGGAAAAAAAAAAGAGCCGGGGGGGGGGGTTCAAATCAAGGGCTTTAAGCAGCATGGTGCCGGGTACTACTCAGTTACTCAGTTCAAACTCGATCCAAACTAAATCAACTAGCCCGAATCCAACCTGACCTAAATTCAAATTAAACCTATTGAACCCTAACCCAGCCCGAACTCAATTTGTTGAGTTCGGGCTTGGTTCATATGGATATGTTGGTTGGGGCCGGGCTTTTTGGGTTATACAAACTTCAACTCGAATCCAACCGGAACTCAACTTCGGCTTCAAAACTGATCCTAGCCGAACCCAAACCCAAAACCAGACTGACTCAAATTGACCCCGGTTCGATTTGTGTTGGTTTTCTAAAGTTTTGCTTTTGAAATTACAAAATCGAATTAATTCGGTTTGATTTTGGGTTGAAGCCTTGATTAAATCAAACCCAACCGAAATCTAAATTCTAGTGTACAGTTTTAAATTGAACCAAACCTAAACGATTTAAACTGAATTAGTCTATAAATGTATTATGTAAGCCATATATATTACATATGATTTATAAGAGATGATGTTTTATATATATAATGTAATTATCAATAGATCTTGTATTAACCTAATCGAAACTATAATTTGGGTTGGATTGCTTTGGGTATAGGGTTTTCTATTTCTATTTTTGGGTTGAGGGATTCAGTTCTCAGTTTGGTTTGAGTCGGATTTAGATTAACCTTCCCTCACTTCGGTTTGGTCTTGGATTGATGTAAACTTGAACCAAATCGAGTTGTAGCCTACTCTTTAATATGATAATATCTAATAAAAAAAAAAAAAGGAAAGAGAGATGCAGAAGTGAAGAGACTAACAATGGAACCTAATTTGGAAACTAATAGCGGTGCAATTTGGATTGGTTTGACCCAAAAACTGACCGAGTCAAACCGACTTCCATTAGGTTTAGGTTGGGTTTCTAGACGTTTTGTTCGATTTTGATTTTCAATTTATAAAATCGAATTAGATCAGGTTTCTTTTGGGTTGATCTTCGTTAAATTGAATCAAATTGAAACCTGAACTTTAATATATATATATATAAAATATAATTCTTACAAAAAATTTGTATTAACTTAACTTAAACGAACCGAATTTGCAATTTGGGTTCGGTTGGTTAGGGTTTAAGTTTTTTCATTTCAATTCGGTTTGGTTTTCAAGTTAGGCACTTCTGTTTACAATTTTGCTTAGTTCGGTTTTGGATCAACCTTCATTAATCTTGACCTGAGTTTTAGGTTGATGTTGATGATCAGGCGGTCTAATTAATCCCACTAAACACGTGGCACTATCTTAAAAGTGCTTGTGTATGTTTATTGGGTTTAGCCGCATACACTCAATCATTCAATAAAGTTGCTGTCTGCGATACAGTCGCTTTTCATGTGCCAGTTGTCAACATCAGCTGTACGTTAATTGGACCGTTTGGTGAAAAGACAATATTTGAAACGATTCATAGATATCTTACCGTTTTTATCACAAAAAATAAAAGCTTCTTGGAGAAGTTACCTTTTCAAATACAACTTATAAGGAAATGCCACGTGTTCAACTTTGGACACAGAACGATTGCCCTCGGAGTGATCAAAGTAATAAGGATTTGCATTCGTTATGGGCATAAGATAACTGCCTTCAGATAACTCAAAGGAATAAAGACTTTTCCTTTCCTTCCAAAGGACGTTATTCTCTCGAAGGACAAATACAGAGGCATATTACCTCTAATAGACTCTTCAAACATATGAAACTTCAAATAAAACATCGAAGTTACATCTATTCCTTCCTTAGAATGGACTTCGAGTGTTTTTATTGCTTTACCTTTACATTTTAAAGGTAATTCCCTTAAAGGAAGATCTTCGAGGGAATTTTTTGTAATTTCTAACTCGGAAGTCACCCTCAGATTATATCTGTAGGTTTCGAAGGACCATTTTTCTATACAATTTGTCTTGGAAGGATCACGAAGTAGGTATATTTCCTCCTTAAGGTGAATTCGAAGGCAACTTCAAGGCTAACCACCTCCAGATGGTGAATTCGTAGGCTAACCACCTGGTGAACTCGGAGGTGTTTCCTCATAAGGTAAACTCGAAGGAAGTATATTTCTTCCTACTAAGTTGAATTCGAGGCTAACCACCCTGAGATGGTCAATTCGTCAAGGGTTAGTCACCCTCAAAGGACTAAGGGCCTATCACCCCAAAAAGGCAAGGATTTTGTCTCCCTCGTAGGACAAGGATTTGGGATTACCCCCTCGAATGCACTCTTTTATGCATCCGAATGACAAAGTAAGACTCGAAGTCACTCTTATTTATCCTTAGGAGTCGACTTCGAGTATTAGTTTTGACATACTGAGACTTCTAGAGCAAATTCCCAGTGGAAAAAGCTTCAGAAGTCCATTTACGCCTTTGTTTCAGGAAACAGTTCCTACGAACGGTTTCCTGCGTACTTAGAGAAACTTCTTCTCACTTTACTTCAAAGGAACTCACAAGGGAACATATTTACTTCTGAGTTCATTAAAATTGAAGGCATTTGGATTGGTTATTATAGCTATAAGCCTTAAAGAATTCCAAAGTAAGCTCTTCTTTATGGGGCCTATTAGTCATGAAAACGAGTTCCCTGCTGAGATACTCAAGTTCGAGTTCTCTATATAGGTAACTCAAGAATATACTAGCCACCTTGTAAAGATAAGTTATTTTTGACTTTTCGAAGGATAATAGCTGTCAAAGGGAGTTCCTTCGAGATATACGAATTCAGAAAGGTATTTATGACATTGAAGTGACTTCTTAAAAGTTTGATTGAGACGGATTCCTCAGAATGGACAACACGTGATAAAAACTCAGCTACCTATATCTGTTGTATGACTTATCTAAAGAGGATTTTGTCTTATCTGGAATGGCGGCAAGAATGGTGATGTTGCTTCTAGATTTATATTGCATGAATTACGTGTCATTTAATACGTGTTCCTCAAGGTCTGAAGCAACCTATCACAGAGCAAGTTTTAAAGATTCAAAGTGACTCACCCCTCTCTCTGGAAATAACTTAGGCGTGTTGATATACACGTGGCATCTAGGATATGTTTTATGCATGTGGATATTAATACGCTCATCTCTGGACATTTGCCTGAGTGACATTTGTCCTAAATTAAGAGACTAAAGCTCCTTTTAAATAGCAGAATGTATCCTTCATTAAAAGGAGCTAAAAAAAAGACTTAAATTTCCATAATTTAAGAGGTAGAAGATAACAGTGAGTAAAGGCACTGAAAGAGAAAAGGGGCAGTCAGTCATAAACGTGTATTCTTTACATGTTATAGACTTCAAGTCATTCGGATTCTTGAGGTTTTCTTGCTCTGAGATATGCATTCAAACTGACTTTTTCAGTTACTACAATATTTTTTGTCCCCTATGTCTCTTCTCTTTGTCTTATTCACAAGTAACTTTTGAGAATGAACGCTCTTGGCAGAACGGCTGCGCGACGGTTTAGGCTGTCTTGAGACAGGCTCTCCCTACCTATTTCTCTAGAAGACTGGTTGTAATTGATTAATAAGTATTAGCTGTCAGTTCATTCTAATATATCTGTCTTTTACAAACTCGTCATCACCAATGTCAATTCGAACCAAATCGAATTCCACCTCAAGAACGTAAATTTTACTATATGGCATCACAAAGAATGCAGGAAATGCATGATTTTGAATGTGTAAGATTACTTCTACCACAAAAATGAGAGTTTTTTTGGAAGGTGTAAAGGGTGTTTTTGTGTAAGAGTCATCAACGGTAGAATTACTGATCAACGGGAACCTAAATCAGCATGCGACCGTATCCCGTCTCTAAAAGAATTAAGACAGAGTAAAGCAAATAACGACCTTTGAACACGGGTCAAATCAATTTAAGGGAATAGTAGTCAAAGAGTTAGAAATTCGTGAACACATGTTAGAGGTGCGTTTTCAGAGCCTAACCCGTTAGGAAAATTCTCCAGCCCCGTTCTTGGGAAATGAGCTACTATTTATAGTAGTTAAGAGAGAGATAGCGGTAGTTAGAAATCCGTTATAAATTGTTTAACGGTGTTAAAACGCTAACCGGGGGTAATATTGTCACGCCCCGCTCTCCCGGACACCTACATGTCAGCACGAGCGGAGTCCGGGAAGCCAAGGCATGACCTTCACCCTCAAGTGTCTATCATTTACTTAATCTTTCAA
>JAUPMG010094661.1:0-12462 GCA_031762675.1 Pachysandra terminalis
ACTACTCTAATCTAACTAACTACTGTGGTATCACAATCTGTCTTTTCTAGGCATGGAATATCAAATCACTAATGCAAGGCTAATAAGCACCGTTGCATAATCAATGGCCCTATAATCACAGAAGATAGGGTCATTCGATACCAATGGTGATTAACCAATTCCTAAGACAAGTAATAGGTTTGGTCAAGATTGATTAAACATTAGATCTGGTTATTAACAAGTAACCTTCTAATTATGCAACCATCAAACATTAATTTAAATAATCTTAAACATTCATGAGATTAAACCATAAAATAAAATAGGGTTTACATCAACACCCTACCTGGAAATTTAGCTACTCATGTTGGTAGAAGAAATCAATTCGTCATTGATTAACTCCATGTAGTTCATCCCAGCTTCAGTTACCAACCCAATCCAATGAATATCAAGAACAAAACAAAACTAAAACTAAAAACAAAAAAAAAACCTAAAAACTATCTTCTAAAATTCGTCCTCCTTTTCTCCCCCCTAATAACGAAATTAGAAGTCTTTATATATAGATAAAACAATCCCAAAAGGACTGTAACTCCAATCCCGCAAGAACTCTCCAAAGAAAACTCCAATTTCGGCTTTATTTTCGGATTGCCCAAAACGGCCATCTTGCGACTTGATTTTGACCCATCAAACATTGGAATTTTAATGTGTCTATTAGAGACAAAGTTGTAGAGAATTGTTTTATCTTTCAAACGAGACCAAAATCATCGCCATCTAACTTCAATTGAAGGTGTTATGACCAAAGTACGAAACCTACTATGTGTTGTAACTGGCAATTCCACTCGATCGCACATGTCGCTTGATCCAAAGTGGAGATCGATCGACATTGGCGATCGATCCAAAATGGGGATCGATCAACAATGTATTTTCGCAGATTTTTTCCTTGTTTGAGCTCTTTCACTTGGGCTTCTCTTTGGCTTCACTTTAGCTTCACGTGGGATTCTCTTTGGCATATTTTGAAGCTTGACTTGCTCCTCATCTTCAGCATTGGCCCTTGTTTCCTTTTAAGTTCAATTAGGCTTGTTTTAAGCATGTTTTCTTAATTCTTCACCAAACCTGAAAATAAACATAAAAGCATCAATTCTCTCAATTAAGCTTGGCAAGAAAGACTAATAAACATGAGTAACTAGGTTAAAATGGTAAATGCTAGGCACTTATCAGGTTTGATTTGGTCATCAATTCAACCTTATTAGCCAATAGATAATATCAAAACTTCTGCACTATGTGTACCAATGCTAAGCAACTCTTCTCGGCATTGGGGGTATCTCAACTCAGGCTCTCTTAGGGCAGCTGGTATAATAAACCGGCCTCTCTGCTCTCATTTCATCCTCCTGGGCTAGCAGTCCACCAGTCGCATGCTCTGATGCTGCAAGGTATAATCACATCGTCTTTCCTTCTAATGGTGATGACATAGTAATGGAAGGGGTTATGTCCTGCTTCAGCTTTATGAAGACATCTTCACACTCTCGTGTCCATACATATTTTGCCTTCTTCTTCAGCAACGGAGTCATCAAGTGGATCTTGCTTGCTAGGCCCAGGATAAATCTCCTTATGTATGACACTTTGCCTAGGAAACTTTTCAGTTCCTTCTTGTTCTTGGGAGAAAGCACGTTCTGTATCGCCTACGCTCTCAGACGATCAATATCGATCACACGGTTGTGTACTAGAAACCCAAGGAATTTGCCAGACAAAATGCCAAAGGCACATTTCATAGGATTTATCTTCAATTGATATCGATGGCATCTTTCAAATACCTTCATGAGGATGTCAGTATGATGAGCTCGCTCCTTTGACTTCACGACCAGGTCGTCGACATAGTCTTCGACTTCCTTATGCATCATGTCGTGAAATATCGCAGTCATGGCCCGTTGATATGTAGCGCATGCATTCTTGAGACTGAAGGGCATGACTGTGAAGTGGAATTTCGTATGGGTGTTCGGAATATTGTCTTCTCCGCATCCTTGGCTGCCATCTTTATTTAGTTGTGGCCACTATACCCGTCCATGAACGAGAACATCTCGTTTCCTGCGGTTGAATTGATTAGCACATCCATATTTGGGAGAGGGAATCATCTTTCGGGCATGCCTTGTTCAAGTCCATGAAGTCAACGCAACAGCGTATCTGTCCGTTCTTCTTTTTACTAGGGATGATATTAGCCAGCCATGTGGGGTGCTGTATGGGCTTTATGAAACCGGCAGCTAACAGCTTCAACACCACGTCGTTTATCTTCAGCTCAACATTAGGCCAAAACAACCTGGTAGCTTGCTTGACTAGTTTCTTGTCAGGGTCTACATTCAACTTATGTACCACAAGGTTCAGATCCAATCCTGGCATCTCCGAATACTGTCACGCAAAGACATCCATGTATTCACATAGAAGTGCTAGCAGTGTTGCCTTCTCACTGGCATTTAGACTCTTGCTAATGAGGATATTCTTGATGGCTCCTGCCTCATCAGGTATATTGATCTCCTCCATGTCCTCAGTCATTGATCTCGATCCATCCTGCAAGACCTCTGGTGCCTCAACAGGATTGGTCCAGAGTTCTTCTACTGAAGAGCATGAGGACATGTCCAACGCTTCATCGGGTTGTGGAGTCTTCACGAGTTGTTCCTCGCTAGACTCCTCACACCGTCATAAGCGGTAGAAGAAACTCATGTCTTCTCGTTGTACTCTTACACACTTAGTTTATGGTTCTGCTTTATCTTTCTCATTCCTCCTCTTGCTTGAGGATTCTCCTTTCTCCTTACCAGATATCAAGTCTTCCCACTTGGGTAGGAACTTTCCTCTTACTGGTGCCACTTGGGTCTCACCATCGGCAGCTATCTCATCGAAGAAGATAGCCTCCGCATAGTGGATTTCATTACCGCGCCATCTCGCCTTCAGGCACTGGTGGTAGGTAGAAGGAACAGCTTTGTACTTGTGAAGCCATGGTCTTCCCAATAGCACATGGTAAGACACGTCCATGTCAACAATGTGAAATTTGGTCGGCGACCGTATGGTCCCCATTGCCAAGTCAATGGTTATGTGTCCAATTGTCTTACATGTCTCGTTGTTGAAGGATAGCAACTCCATTGATTGCTTTACCATCCTCTTGGAAGGAATAGCTGCTACCTGCAGGGTCTTGTAAGGTAGCACATTGATGGATGAGCCAGGATCAATCAGTACTCTCTTGATCTCAACATTAATAATGGTTGCTAGCACATATAGTGGCCTATTGTGCTCGCAATCAGCTATTGCATCCTCGTCTGAGAACGTAATCGTTCCTGCCACTTCCTGACAGAACTTCTTAGGTTCAGTGCTCACAGAGAAACATTGCGCACCCAACTGGGAAGTAACAGTGACAAGAGCATCCGTCATCTCCTTCCTTGCCAACAGGCTAAACCTCATCTCACTATAAAACTTCTCAACCTTGGCATTAGAGCCCAAGCATTGATGCAAATTCTCCTTGTCTTCTTCATCAAGCACCATCACCTCAAATGGTCGCTCCATATCAACTTCCAATATTGCGTTCATGGCGTCATGATGAGTAACGGCCAGGACAGCTGCCTTCCCATGGTTAGGTAATGGATCATTATGTGCCGACGCAGCTCCTGGTAGCTCCAGCTGCCTATTATTAATCTTCTCTTGAAATATTTTTCTTAGAGTAAAGCAATCTTCCTTCTTGTGTCCCACATAGCAGTGAAACTGGCAATAGTCATCTCTTGCCTTATCATCCTCAGTCGGAGTGCTCCTTGGCGGTGGTGGTGACACTATGCGATCTTTTATCCATTGCTTAAGAATCACTACGGCCTCCTTTATGCCGCAAGGCAGCGATGGAATAAGCGAAAAACTCCCCTTACGACCTCTATTATCACTAGGTTCTTCTTTGGGACGTTTCGTCTTTTTGACCGTCATGGTCTATGAAGCAAACTTCCCCTTAGACGTCCATGCAACATCACCCTTTAAAGCCATAGTACGTCTGGCACGCCTCGCCAACTTATAAAGGCGAGAGAAAGTATCGATCTTCAAATTCTCCAGCACTAGACGGTAGTCTTTAATCATTCTATCAATGCACATCTGTACTAGGTTGGCTTCCATGGTTGTCTCTCGGTAGTTAGTTGCTAGGTCATGAAATTGCCGCACTATGGCTCAAGTTCCTCATTAGAATTTTTCCTTTCCTTTCCTACCTCCATAACGGTTAAACGTTCCTCCAGAATAAAGAACTTTCGCAAGAAAGCTACTTTCATCTCCTCCCAGTTAAGGATAGATTCGTGGGGAATATTATCATACCAAGTGTAGGCACGATCAATGAGAGATCGGGAGAACTCCCTCAGCTTTAGTTCATCATTACCTACAAATGCTCCCATAGCACCGGTGAACTTGGTCACATGCTCTTTTGCATTGCCTGTTTGTCCATTGTATTGTAGCATGAAGAATGATACTACATACCCTACAAGATATGACTTCTCCGTGATTACTATCGAGTACAGAGGTCTGGTGTCGATGCTAAACCCCATAGGCTTCTCCTTCTCCTTCTGCATGAGATTCACGTCCTCTCGAGTCATGAATCGACTATTGTTCACAGAGTCTGATTGAGGCGCACTTAATAGAGTAGTCACAGGAGTTACCACAGGTGCTATAGGTGGTGTTTTCTCCACTGTTGGCTCCCTCAGGTTGTGGGGATGTGACTCTTCCATGTGATCATTGTCTGCAGCAGGTCCAACATCTTTGCCTGTGCTTCTTCCATCTTATTCATCTTTATTCTCATCATCTCCATCTGATCATCACTATCATCAGGGTAGTAATCTACATCCTAATCTTCTTCCAGCTCCTGCAGGTCATCTGGTAGATCTACTTCGCGTCTCTTCTCCTCAGCAGGAGGAGATGATGGTCCTGCTTGCTCAATGGCCTTTGCTTTTCCCTTTGGTCTTGCCAATCTTCTAATAGTGATTGATAAGTCATGAATTACTACATATTATACCCTTAATTACATGACTTATCTGATATTTTCTTATATTAAACTCTTCATTTTACATAGGATTTACCAATTCTTTTTCACTAGAGCATTATATTTTAATTGTCTCATTTACACCTAACTTATTGATGCAGAGATACTTTTGGAGACAAATCCTTGTTGAGAGAATTCAGAGCTAGATCAGGTCAAATTAGCAAGTCGGATCAAGTTCAAAAGGAATAAAATCAAACCCGACCCGACCAAGCCAGCCGGCCCGGACTCGACAACCAGGCCGGTTCAGCCCATTCTCCAAGGACTGATTCAAATTTGGAAAGAACGAAAATTGGGAAGAAGGTGGTCGTGCGTTTGAGAGCCAAAACTGAATTGGCTAGGCAAAGATCTAGAAGGAAGTTGTTGTTCACGTGTTTGAGGAGAAACTAAATTGGGAAAGAAGCCAAGATTTGAATTGGCAAGAGATGATCAAGGAGGAAGCCGACAAACCGAATTGTAGAAGAGGAGCATAACCGAATTGGAATGTGATGATCTGCGTTTGAAGCAAGGAAACCATAACTTTTTAGGAAGGCAAAGAACGAAAGTGGAAGGAGTTGGGTTTTGGCGTGAAGAAGAAACCAAGACCGGAATTGGAAGCTGTTATTCATGCGTGCAAGAGGAAAAAGTCAATTTTAGTTGGCACTCTTTGGTTCATAGAGTTCTATAAATAGGGGGAGACACCAGTTCCCCAATCAAACTATTCTCCTTCTTCTGTACTTCTTTTCTCTTTAGATGTTTTTGTATTTTCTTCTTCCATGGAAGCCTAAACTCTTCCAAAGGCTAGGGGTGTGTTCTCTTGTAATGGTATGATCATTTATTGTAATTCTTTTTGAGTTTAATGGAATTATGTTTGATTGTTCATCTATTATGATTCCTTGTGATGTATGAGTTCTTCCATACTTTTTATGAGTGCAATCATGTTTTTCTCATTATTAAGAGGAATTTCTCATGGTTTCTAATAGGAATCTAGAATTAAATTGAATGAGTTTTTCTAAAAGTTATTCTAGCCATGTCGTTAACTACAGTTACAAGATGTCCCTAAATAATTTTTGTTCAACCGAATCAAAGGTTTTCATAGCAATCAAATATATAATATTTTATCCGAGTTACAATGAATTTCATACCGGTTCAAGGAACTGCCCCGATGCTTAAGCATTCTCATCACTAAATTTAATCCTTTTATTTATTGTTGAACCTTTAATTATTCATTTTTAATACCAGTAATTTTCCACCATTATATTTGTTCTTTAACCCACTTTTGTCTTAAATAACCGTGCTCTCTGTGGTTCAACCTCGGACACGCCGAGTATTATATTTCTTCGAACTCCTGCACTTGGGAGTGAGCAAGCAGTGATCAGTGAGTAGGAGAGTTAGTCCACATCAGAGTCGCCAAAGTGTAGTGGGTGGTTTTGTGAGTAGTCACCAAGAGTAGAATTACTGGCCGACGGGAACCTAAATCAACGAGTGACCATATCTCGTCTCTAAAAGAACCAAAGAACCGAATTAGTGGACCGCCTAACACCAGTCTAACCAAGCTAAGGAAAATAGTGAGCCAAGGCTAAGAATTACGTGAGCACACTTCAGAGCTACTTTTTTTAGGAGTATTACTTTTTTCTCCATCTGTCCCAAATGAGGGAAGTGAGCTAGTATTTATAGCTTTAGGAAGAGAGTTAACTGTAGTTAGAATTCTCAACCACCATTTCTAAAATTGGTTAAAACGTTCGTCTGGGGTAGTACACATTATGTACCCCCAATCTCTTAGGTGGACTAATCTCAAGCCATTTTGATGAATTACAGGTTTGCCACTGAGAAACCTTGACATGGCCTATAACCCCCAAATATGGCCAAGTGTTGGCGAGCCTCACGACCCTTTTTTCCTTCATATTCTATTTTACCCAAGATAATGTAAGTATTACCTTTTACGTCGTTGAGCTTCGCTCTAGATGGAGGTAGCCTCTCCTACGTCATCGAGCATCACTCTAGACGGAGGTAGTACTACCTTCTACGTCATCGAGAGTCGCTCTAGACGGAGGTAGTATGACCTTCTACTTCGTGAGTATTACTCTAGACGAAGGTAGTATCACCTACGACGTCATTGAGCATCGCTCTAGACAGAGACAGTATTGCCTATGGCATCATCAAGCTTTTCTCTAAACGGAGGTTGTCTTGCCTACGACATCATTGAGCATCGCTTTAGATGGAGGTTGTATTTCCTACGTCATCGAGCAATGTTGCACTAGACGGAGGTAGTATCACCTACGACATCATAAAGCATCGCTCTAGACGAAGGTAGTATTGCCTACAACGTCATCGAATATTGCTCTAGATGAAGCTAGTATCACCTACGACGTCATCGAGCATCGCTCTAGACGGAGGTAGCATCGATGTCTTACAACTTCCAGGGAGATCTCTCCCCTTAGGTGTAAATTCATATCAATAGTGTTCACCGAGACGCGTCTCTTTGGTAAACGTGAGGCGCACCTCTAAGGCTCTCAAGAACCCGAGGGGTTGTCGTCCCATCACAGGTGGGAACCCTCAAGTATGACTTGAGAGGATGTCCCATCGTAAGTGGGGCACTCAAGAACCCGAGGGGTTGTCCCATCGCAGGTGGGCACGCTATAGTATGACTTGAGAGGTATCTCTGTATCAGCATCCTGCTGTAAAGGGGTCCGACATCCCGTTGTGGAGTACCTGTTGATATTAGCTTCATTGCATATTCATTGTACGATCATCCTGTGATTTATGTAATAAAGGGTTATCACGGTAGTGTGCTACCTTCTCCCTATATCTATGTCTTGGTTGTATATTCGTTGAACCCTATTCTTCAAACCAAACGGGGTTCTTCCTTAGGAAGTTCTCGAGGGTTTTACCCATCGATATCAATGGGTACCTTACCACGTGCCGGTCATATTCTTGACACATGTCGGTCTATTATTGAGCTATCTGCCCTTGCTATTTCTCATATCTACATAAGCGTACAATAGTAATTTAATAGAATTCTAAAATGAACTATATCCTTAATCACTTTTATAAAATTACCATATATGTATTTTAATCTAAGTTATTATATGAAGACCTTGTATGATCACACATCAAAGCATAATCTATTGTTTAAAGTTTAATTAACTAAGCATTGGGCTTAATTAATTAGGCTTAGGCTTAATTAAAAGGAATTGGGCTTAAGTGATTAACTATGGCCTTTAATTAATTAATTTGCTTAATGGGCTTAAGTTGTTCCTTAAGGCCCAAACCAAAAAATTAGACTTAAAACATAGGAAATTTGTTTCTAATTAATATCTTTTAGAAAACTTATGTTAGAGTTTAATTACGAGTCCCTAATAGCTGAGAATTGAAGCATACTAGTTGTATTAGGACTCTAGGTAGTTTCTAACACCTAAACTTATAAAAATAAGACTTTTAAGCCAATCTAAACCTAGGGAAACAATAAGAAATGTTGGAAGACTTTGGGAGAGGAGATCTAACACTTTCAAATCCTAGAAGCCAAGAAAATCAAGAAAGAACAAGAACCAACATCAAGATTTTGCATTTCCTGTGAGTTTTCCTTCATTGTCTTGATTATTTACTTCTAGCCTAGTGTTATAACATGAAGGAATTCTTGTGATTTAATTGTAAACTCTTCATCGTGTTCTTATAATTAAAACCCAGCAGCAAAGATCCAATAAAGATAGAGTAACCACCACCATCCATTAAGAGAACTTTTAATAAGAGCTAAACTGGAAAATTATACAGATCTGAACTATCGATTAAAGAATCTATTAAACTATTTTATATAATTTATTTTATATTTTTCTATGAATTTGATATTCGTTAGAAATACAGAAAAACAAGTTTGAGGTGATTCTGATAAGTATACAAGAATTTATGACCAACATACCAATTGTACGTCAAAGTTGAAAAACCTAGAAAAACCCCTATCGGTTGGCCGATGGTCAACCGAAAAACCAAGATTTTGACATGTTCTCTGGTCAAGCAACCGGCGCCCATCGTCTAACCGATGGACCCAACCGACCAGAATTGACACCTGGTTATTTTTACGTAACTGACCTAATTAGACCTCCCTTAGACCCATGTATCAATATTTTTGAATTTGAACACACATCACCAATTTCGGTTGACCGACAGTCAACTTACAGCCAACCGAAATCCTACATGTTGACTTCTTTGAGATTTTATTGTTTGGACACCAGTACAATGTTACTTATAGATGATCTATCATGATTTTAGACACCAGAAATACCTATATCAAAATATGTCCCCCTTAGACCAAAGCTTTTGACCTAGAACTTCCTACAGTAGTATGAGATTTTAAGATATATATAAAGAAATAACCCCACAGCACTTCTATTAGTATTGTTTGCATACTATACACATGCTTAGAAGTTTTATTTGATTTATAAACTTGTTAATATCATGTATGAATCATATCTGTGTTTTTAACTCTATTAAGGGATTAATTAGTATAAAGGACCATTGATTGTGTGAATACCTGACTTATTAGACTTAATTACATTATTTATGATACTTTCTTCATGCCTACATGTGTGTGTGTGTGTATATATATATCTAGTAAATTATGTGCATTATACCATCTAGGATCGTGAGAATGAACGCATGTCTATGCTATTTTAAATATATGTTTGTTAATCATTGTGTGTGCACTGCATTAATAAAGGATTTGAAATTATGAGTTGCATTGACTACCAAGCTATGTTAGCTTCCCTGATATCTTATTATTGGAGTACCTTGTACTTAGCCAGTAATTCATACTATCATGACTCATGATATGGCTTTGGCCAATTGCTTGTCCTTTGTGATTAAGACACCCAAGGTGAGGACTTACCCCAAGAGACTTGTGGTAAGATGATAGGTGAGGGGGTGCACTCCCAATTATTCCGAATCATAAGAGTCACCTCTGTTAGTATTCAGATAAATTATGGCTCACTGAGGATTGTTCACATTAGTAAAACCTTGGATATGTTCCCGTGATCAAAAATAAGGTGAGGGGATTGTGCCCTCTTGGTCGAAATCCCTTAGAACTATGATGAGCACATAGAATAATCCATTATCACATTGCCATGTTTTGGGGAATGAATTCACATTGGTGGGACATTCTTAGATATGAGATTAGATTTAGTGTGGGACATACACTATTCGAATGCCATACAGCATGCATATCACATTACATGTGATTGTTTATATCATTGTTGTTATCTTGTGTATGATGCACTTGATATAATTAATCATATAGATTTAGGCATTGTAGGCCTGTGAATATGACCATGATATCCTTAGGATACATACCAAGTGAGATTTTGTGAGAAAACTGTAACGCCCCAAATCCCGATGCCTGAATCCCTAAGTGGGTGGCACGGATCACGAGGAGCAACCTTCTGGTTCCCAACCGTGGAACGCGGATCACCAACAATTACGAGAGTGCTAAAACTCCAGTAAATGAAATCAGAGTGCGGAAACAATAAACTATAAAGAAATTCATATATGGTTTCAGAAGAGCTTATATCTCAATAAACAAATAAACCGAAACTGAATCTGATCTTATGACATCAATTCTAATCCAAAATAAAGAATTAATTGAATCTGCAATCCAAGTCCAAGTCCACCTCCTACGTCACCTCAACCTGCAACATGAGTAAGTTGTGTGAGCTTGGAATGCCTAGTAAGAACCGACTCTGTCATCCATCCTCATGGAATAACATAAGACTTACACTCAATACCAATGCAATAGCAATATCATAATTCAGTGAATTCATGTTATCCAAATCAACTGTATAATCACACATTTATGTACATAAAAGCATATCAAGAAAACAGTAAACAAAACATATATCAATGTCATGCAAGAAGCAATGCTCAAGGATGCTCAAGACAATATGATACAACACACACAGTATGCATGGAAGTCTAATGCATGTTCCTAGTTACGTGTACAAGTCTAATGCGAGTTCCTAGCTGGTGATCAGTCGGTGCCAAGTATTACGTACTTGGTGCTGCTAGCATATGCCGATCACATCATAATCACCATCAAAATCTCAAGCTCAACTCCTGCATGTATAGTGTGGTTTTGTAGGACTTTCAACCTACTGGGGCTCAATTCCCATAATTGTTTATAACCTCTTTGGAGAATGTACACCTAATGGCGGCTACCCATAACCTTTTAGGGAATTAAATACCCAAGGATAGTTGACCATAGCTTTTAAGGGAATAGAATACCCGAGGACAGTTGACCATAACTTTTTAGGGAATTAACAACCAATGTCAGTTAACCATAATCCAATAGACCATATGTCCCCTCTATCACTGCCCGGTTGGTCGGACTAGTCATCAAAAGAACCAGTAGAATTACCGGTGAAAACATCCTTTGGAAGCTATCCATGCGCCCATACACACGAGTAATCCTTGGAATACCACCACAGGAACCCTTTCCACAATCAATTGGATCACTGGCAATAATACCCTTCAGAAGTTGCCTGTGCACCCATACACACGAACAACTGTCGGATACCATCGCAAGCATCCTTACCACAAGTATCAATGCATTTAAATCAATCATATGCGACATAGCATAACGATAAACGATAACCGAATCATTCCATTAAAATTTTGGATTCCACAAATAATTTCTAAACTGGAGACTTCTATAAGGAGTGTGTTCAGTAGGTTAGTACATGCCATTAGCAAAATTAAGCCCAAACCAATACCGACATCCAAACCCTTAAATTCTCCCAAGAACAGTCACATTGAACAGTCAGTCTATCCAAAATCAACTCCATCAGTAAGCCCGTCGGTGTACCGACGCCTACAGATCAACTCAATTCATAACTCCCATATATATAATGTCGGTAGGCCCGTCAGTGTACCAACGCCTACCGATCAACTCAATTCATAACTCTTATATATATACTGTCGGTAGGCCCGTCGGTGTACCGACGCCAACCGACATACTCAAATTCATAATATCATCTACTGTCGGTAGGCATCAGTACGGGCCTACCGACCAAATGGTCTAATCCTCCTTCGGTAGGTCCGTCGGAGTACCGACGCCTACCGAAGAGTTAAAATGTCTACAGTCGGTAGGCCCGTCGGCGTATCGACGCCTACCAACCAACTCAAATGGTCTACTGTCGGTAGGCCCGTCGGTGTATCGCTGCCTACCGACCAACTCTATTCCACTATACATAGGTCCCTGTTGGTAGGTCGGTCAGTGTACCGACGACGCCTACCGACGCATGTCAGAGATACTATAATAACCCAAGTGAATTAAGGGAGTTTAGTGTAATTAGTAATAGGTTAAAGTGTAATTAGTTAGAAATTAAGGAAAAATTTAAAAAATTTAGTAAAGGCTTATTAATTGACTTTGACCAATTGTGATTGGTGGGAGCACAATAGAATACCTACTGTGCATCACA
>JAUPMG010094703.1:0-12461 GCA_031762675.1 Pachysandra terminalis
CGGGCTTGGGTAGAAGCTTCAGCATTATGAAATTGGTTAGTAATGATCCTGGTATGACATATCTAGAACTTAAATATCATTTACAGGGGTGAGAGTTGCATTGTTGGATTCTAGAGGTAACCCTTGAGGGGTATACCCTGGAATCCGGATGTGACAGATCTCCATGGGTTTAATGGCCGGGTAATATTTCGCTGGTACAATTTCGATGAAGTCTCAAAGGAGACCACCCCCAAATCCAGTATCACCGAATGGGGAATCCGGCTACCACATCTTTCTCTGACTTTTAATAGCAACGCTCCCGCCAGCTCTCCCGAGGTAAACGGGACTCCCGTCCCACTCCAACCCCTGCAGACCTCTCCAAATAGCATCACGATATTTGGTGCCCATAAGTTTAAAGCGATGCCAAAAATGGTGACCCATAAACCGTCGTCGCACTGAGGGCCTGTAGCTCCTGCAAAACCAAAAATCCATTCTGAGAAGGCCAGAGACCTAAGGTTCGGCAAGCTCTCAATCATTAGCAACCTACGAGCAAGAGAGCTCGTTGGAACAAAGACAACAGCTTCAATAGGTGAAAATATAATCAGTTTAAAGGTCTCCATCTGATTAAAGAAAGACTTCAGAGCCCGACGAACCTTAAACCAGTCCATCACCTCTGACGAGAGGTAGAGGACTGGGAACCTCCACTCCTCCAACTCCACCTCACATGTTTGAAACACTTCGATCGATGGTTCTCTACCATCTCCTATAACTTCGCCCTCTGTGGAATTAGCCGAAATGAAATTATCGACCGCCATTGAACCCATTTCCTTACCAATGACGGCAAGACCCTCTAATATGTCACTGGTACAATTTCTATCCGCCCCCAAAACCCTATCACCTGGTCACATAATCCCACCCCATTCGTGTTTGCATTTTAGGGAAAAACAAGTTTCTTGGTTTGCCACTTTTTGAAATTACAGAAAGCTTCAAGAACAAGCCTCTGACGTTCCTATTGAGCTCTGCGACCCCCACAACATGACCAAATCTATAAGACCCCATGTATGCAACCCTATCACCAGCTTCTTCTGCCTTGGACACCATCTTCATCAGTCATACTATCTCTTCACCACTGAAGATTAGAGCAAATGCTCTACCTCTACTTCTTTCAATGATGCGAACGGAGTCGAATCTGTCATTAGTAAAACCTTCGAACTCAAATGTTTTCCGTTGAACCTAGACCACCTCTCGAATCGTTGCTTTCCTCCGGCATTGGAGAGTCACAGAAGTCCGACAAGCACCTTGCTGGATATTCTCAGACCTCCTGACTCCATTGCCGATACCTCGAAGTAGTGCCACTTGATACGAACCTATCTCTCCTGACGCCATCACTCTCTCGATTGCAACCAATGTTGAGCAAGACAGCCTACACCATTGTACCAAACTTGTCAAATTTTCTATTTTTTTAATTTCACATCACTAATTGACATCTAATAAAGTATTGACTTTGTGTTTTACTATAAACAATAACATAATATTGTAAGCTCATGAAGCCCTTGTTAAATGTATATTAGGCAATGCACAAGATATAATTTAATCCGATCTATTCTACACATGCAATTATTTTCCTCTACATGATTTAACATATTGCCATGTCCACAAATCTAAATTTCTCGAATTTGCCAAAAATGACACTCCATACCCATGTCAGATTCTGAAACTTGGACCCATGCAGAGTGCAACAAAGCCATGAACGATTTTAAACTTCACAGCATTATCTTGAGAAACTACTTAACCAAGAAAGAGCATTGTGCACCAACCTGGTCGTATAACGGAATGGTAATTTCTATTGGCGCTGATTAAGTAATATTAACAAAGCTTATGAGTTAACTGAATTCTTTCTCCTCCTAACATGTATTGGATTGAACCACTTTTCAAAAGTTAGTTTATGTTTTGAATAGTAATTGATTCAGAAACAGGGCGGGGAAAAAACACAACCAAATAGGCCTCTTTCTGTTCATAGTAAAAGCAAATAACAAAAGCTACCGCCAAGAGAGACAAATGAAAAGCTTTGAACAAGGAAAACTTACAATGATATTAGTTTTGTAAGGTCTCCAAGTTCCTTTGGAAGTTTCCCTGACAGTGCATTAATTCCAACAGTGCTAATGACATTTACACAGACAAGTTCAAAATGAGATAACAAAGTTATCTATCAATATCAGTAAGTTTAAATCCCAAAGTCAACAGACTTACAAGTACTGCATTCGAGTTAGGTTGCCAATAAATGCAGGCAAGGGACCTGTCAAATAATTTTGACTCAACCACCTGTATGAAATGAAGGAAACTTAGTAATATTTTATAAAGTTCATCCAATATGGCAATTGATTTACATTTTCGCATGGGAACCAGGTAGTCACAACAGGTTTCATCCTGCTTTACCTACTAACATATATAAAATTTTTGAGCATAGATCGAACAAATATACAAGAAAAGATAAAAATAAAAATTTAAAGATAAGAAAGATAAATCTAAGGGTATCCATACAGATTCTCAAGGAAAGTCAATATCCTGAGCTCTTCTGGAATTACACCTACGACGTTCAGTGCATATACTTTCCTGGCAAGAAAAAGAAACAAAAAATTAAGCAAAATTAAATAATAGATGAAAAACCTGTTTGCATGCTACAGACTTAGGTTATAACATCAAAGTTCAAGCCCTCTATTGTTATATTCGTAAAAAAAATAAAAAAAAAATAAGTTAGATTAAATTAACAAGTACACCTGTAAAGTTCATTTGTTGAAATATCAATTTACATTAAAACTGCTTTTAAAATTATAAATATCCTTATCAGGGTCATGACATATCAGACAACCTCTTGGGGGTGGATAGGTCACACACATATTAATTATCCATAGATTTGAACCATTGAGCATCCATGATAAACCAGTTTTAAGCTAGAGATGACAACTGGTTCCAATCACTCCAACCCTAACATGTTCTTGTCAGCCCTGCCGCACCCTCCCTTGCACACTTGAAGAAGTCAAAGCCTTTTAGTGAACCAAGGTAGAGAAATATGTACATGCATATATGTTTATTGATATTATTACTAAGAGAAGTGACTCTCCTGTCTTAAATGTGTCAACTTTTCTTGAGGCCTGACATTTAGTGTTTTATTTGAATGAACTGGTAAAAGTAAAATTGTAACTCTGGTTTAACTTCAGTTCAATAAGAATAAATCCCCTCTTTTATAGGAAACTTTTATCAATGTTATAAGTTAATATCTTCACTATAAATCAGTTTGCAGTAAAAGTGGATTCCTTGAAAAGCTCTCATCAAGTAATTTTTCTGATATTTAATTCATGCCTAAAATTGATTTTATTATAAATAATAACAACAACAAACAAAACAAAACAAACAAAATGCCTTATCAGAAACCTGTTCCTTCATCCTAATCTATCAGAAACCATATCCTCAGTCAGATTATGAGCATCCAAAGCCCTTCAAACTGACTCGATCCAGGTTCTTTTTGATCTCCCTCTTGCCCTCTTAGATCCTTCAATGAGTACCCTCACACCTTTTCATTGCTCCTCCCTAGGTCTTCACTTTACATGCCTAAACTATCTTAACCTACTTTCTTTTATCTTATCTCCTATTTGGACAAAACCCAAACACTTAGATGCGTTCATTCCTTATCTCATCTTTCCTAGTTTTCCACATCCATCTCAACATCCTCATCTCAGCAACACTCCCTATGTACATGTTTCTTCTTTGTTGCCAAACATTCTGATCTAGGGGCAACAATTGGTCGGGTGGGTCATTAGGCCCAATAACCAAGGACTGTATTTGGGTAGGATTGGGCAAGATATATTGGCCCGTGGTTTTACACAAGTGAAGCCTGGCCTGGCCCGATAATACACTTTCATATATTTCTAACTTTGAATATGTAAATTTACATTCATTAATATATATTTTTTGATCATTAACAACAACTTTCATATATTTTTTTAGTTTTCATTAAAATATCCATCATAATATGTATGTAATAAATAGATACTTTAAAACTTTATTGTTTCTATAAATATATCTTTGAATATCATTAAAACCTATAAATTTTGAGATTTAAATGTAAAAGAAATTGAGTTTTAAGGGCAGGCCAAGCTCGGGCTTAAAGTACTCTAAGGTCGAGCCAACCCTATGCATTTGATCCTGAAGGTTGGGCCAGGCCAGGCTTGGGCACACATAAGGGTTGTTATACTTGTGCGCAATCCCGGCCCGAACCCTCGCAAGCCCGAACTGTTGGCACCCCTATTCTAATCCATACATCATATCAAAATTTTCCTTTCAATTTAAGTGGAACGCATTAATCACATAACACTCTAAAAATGCCTCTTCACTTAAGCCACCCAACTCCAATTATATGTGCAATTCTTAATATCCCCTCCTCTTTATGGATAATTGATCCAAGATAGCAAAATTGATTGCTTTTTGAGGAATCCCTTGACTCCCAATTCTTACTATTGCTTCCCCTTTATTATTATTTGTGCTAAAGGTACATTCCATATGCTCAGTCTTGACTTATTTTAAAACCTTTGATTCCAAGGTTTCCCTTAATAACTCCAGTTTTGCATTTATTCCCTCTCTAGTTTGGTCTACCGAAATTGCATCTGCAAATAGCATGCCCCAAGGCACCTCCTCTTGAATATGATTAGTCAGTTCATCCATAATTAAAGCAAAACCATAGGGACTTATAACTTATTCTTGATGTAAATATATCATTACTGAGAACTCATTTGTCTCACTACCCACAGCTCTCATCTTAATTAGCGCTCTCTCATACATGTCCTTAATGACCTCAATGTATCTAATTGGTACTCTTTTTCTGCCAATCCAGCAAATGAACTCTCTAGATATTATCTTATATGCTTTCTCTAAATCGATAAAAATCATGTGAAGGTCTCTCTTTTTCTCTCTAAACTTCTCCTCTAATTGTGTAAGTAAAAACATCGCTTCAATAGTAAAGGGTCCTGGCATAAAAGCAAAATTGATATTCTAAGACTCAGATTATTCTTCTTAACCTTTGCTCCACCACTCTTTCCCATAATTTCATGATATTACTCGTAAACTTAATACTATGCTAATCGGTACAATTTTGAACATTTCCATTATTCTATTTATAGGTACTATTGTACTCTTTCTCCAAGCCTTCGCCATTTTTCTAATTCTTAAATTTTACCAAATAATTTGATTAACCACAATATATCGATCTCTCCCATGCATTTCTACACTTCAATTGGGATACCATCTAGTCCTAAAGCCTCTCTCATTTTCATCTTGGCTAAAGCTCCTTTTATTTTAGGAACCCTAGTCCTATGTACATAGTAGTGTAGTAGTGTTCTCTTGGCTCCTCTAGTATTCATACCTTCACCTGAAACAATGCTCTCCGTTCCTTCGTCATTAAATAAATTTTGAAAATATTCTTTCCACCTCCCTTTAATCTCCTCATCCTTTACTAAGACTCTCATATCTTCACTCTTAATGCATCTAACTTGATATAAATCTCATCTTCTTCTCTTCCATTCTTGCAAGTTCATAAATGTATTTCTCACCCTCGTACGGACCTACTTTATTATATAGCTCATCATATGCTTGTTTTAGCCTCACTTATTATCTTCTTAGTTTCTTTTCTAGCACTTTTATATTTTGCTAAGTTTACTGGATTCTTTCTTTTCCAAGTCTTAAGATAAAACCTTTTTCTTTTTAACAGCATTTTGAACCTTATTACTCCACCACCAAGTTTCTTTTTGGGATTAAATTTTACCTCTAGATTTTCCCAAGACCTCTTTCCTTACTTTTTTTTTAATACAATTGGGCATTTCATCCCATGTCTGTATAGGGTTTGATTCTAGAGTCCATGCTCCCTTTTCACAAGTTTATCTTTAGAAACAACTAGCTTTTCTCCCTCTAGATGGTAATCCCATTCCTTGGGATTACAATCACCTGATAGAAAAAGAGACTTTGGAGGAATGGGTGGGTGTGGACATTTGCTAGATTGTTTAGAGTATTGGTGTCCGATCGGGATGGTAATCCCATTCCTTTGGCCTCGGCAGCGAGGCGATTAAGGCATAATAGGATTGGTCAACCTTTTGGGTTTTTATTAATAGCTAGAAACACGAGGTTTTGGTTGCAATACAATAAGCGGGAAGGGAGGGCGCACAAAGTCAATAGTGTTTAATGAAGATTCTAAATTGGAATATTAGGGGGCTTGGGAAAGCCCATAAAAGACAGGTTGTTCGTGATTTGTGTTCTCGTGTAAAGCCTAATATTGTTGTTTTACAAGACACCAAAATGAAGATATCTGAATCAGTTTGATTAGGCGAATAGGAAAGGTGGGACTATAGAATGAGTGGCCCTTCCGTCAATAGGTGCATCGGAAGGGATTCTAGTGATTTGGGACACTGAGGTTATTTTGGAAAGATGTTTAAGGTGGATAGTTTCTCTGTGTCAGTTAAGTTCATTGATCTTAAGGACCAATTTGAGTGGGTCCTTTCGGGGGTTTATGGTCCTAATTGTCGGATGCATAGGAGGCTATTTTGGGAAGAAGGAAGGGAGGTGAGAGCTCCTTGGAATGGTCCCTAGTGCCTGATTGGGGATTTTAATGTTATTAGAAACTCAGAGGAGAGAAATAGAGAGCATATTTCTGACCGTAGTATGAGAGAGTTCTCGAGTCTTATCAATGATCTTAATTGGATTACCCATTGAGTGGTGTGTGGTTTACGTGGTCAAACTCTCAGGATAATGCCACATAGTGTCAGTTGGATAGGTGTCTAGTGTCTTCTAGTTAGGATGATCATTATCCAGCTGTTTCACAAGTAGCTCTCGAGAGGACCACTTTGGATCATTGTCCTCTTTTGATCTCTTCGGAAAATTTGAGAAGGGGCACATCTCCTTTTAGGTTTGAAAATATGTGGCCTACTTCGGGAGATTTTAGGGATAAGGTTAGTGGGTGGTGGACCGAGGTGGAGAGGAGACCTTCCAATTGGAGAGGTTTTCAATTTATGAAATCTCTGAAATATTGGAAGATTAAAATTAAAGATTGGAATAAGAGGGACCTTCCAATTGGAGAGGTTTTCAAGGGACCACTTCTCTCGGTAATTCTCAGCCATTTCCTATCATTGTTTTTGAAGCCTTCGAAAAAATATTCTTCCTCTCCACTCAAAAGCTTTTCTTGATTGCTCCATTAGCAATGTTCCCGAAGTTAACCTTTGAGGTACCTCCTACAGCAACGTTTGCATAAGACCGATGACCTCCATTGTTGCCTTCAACAGTCTTCTACTTACCTTTCCTATCCTTGACTGCATTCAAGTAAGACTCGATATCTTGCCTGCTATATCCGGCATCAAAAGATCAGTGATCCGTTCTTTTTTTTTTCTTTTTTGATCGATAACGAAAAGTTTTATTGCAAGAGAAAGAGGAGAATGTACATCAGAAAAAGAAAAGAAGAAGAAAAACAGAAAAATAGAAGAAACAAAATCCCCCAGACAAGGGATGCTCAAAGACATACAAATGCAAAAACCCAAAAACCCAATCCAAATCCAGAACCAATTACAACAATACTCCAAGCTCCCAACATCTAATGATATCCACTTTAGTCAAATCAGAGAACTCAGGAAGGATAGCAGCCCAAGAAGATGGTAAGCTCACAATAGAATCAATTACCGCCCCCAAACTTTTACTTTTGTTCTCAAAAATTCTGATAATTCTCTCTCCCTAAATACCCCAAAGCACAGCAAAGAACACAATCTTGGCCAAAATCTGTCCACGTTTCCCCAAGGAGGGGAACCACCACTGATCAAGCATGTCCCTTACAGAGCATGGACTCACCCAATCCACACCAATCACACTCAAGAGGTAGCTCCAAATCTGTCTGGCCCAACTACAACCCACAAAGAGATGATCCACAGACTCCCCACACCTCAAACACAAGTGGCAAACCTGCGGAGACAGAGCCATGAAAGGCCTCCTCCTCAGAATCATGTCAGCAGTGTTGATGTGATAAAGGAATATAGACCAAGCAAAAGCTTTAACTTTAGGAGGGACCCTGGCCCCCCAAAGCAAAAAGGTAGAGAAGGGAGGAAGACACGACATAGGGGTGGCACACAATAAAGAACGAAATGACTTAACACTAAAATTACCACACGACTCCAAGGTCCAAACCCTAGAATCAGAAAAACTCTCATCAATTATCACATTCTTAAGGAGATCAAAAAGAGAAGCCAATTCATCAATATCAACCAATCTAGGGTCACGAACCAGTGGAAGATTCCAAGAAAGACCAGAGACCGACCAACTAATGACATCAGATACAACCGATTCTTTGTTTACTGATAAACAGAAGATCCTAGGGAATTTAGAGGCTAAGGAAGACTCCCCCCACCAAATATCCAACCAGAATCGAATAGAGGAACCAGACCCAACGGAGAACCTCACATATTTCCAAAAGATATGAAATAGACCAGAAATAACCTTCCAGGGGCTAGCCGCTCGTATATTTGCCTCATGATTCACGTCCCAACCGTTAGCATGAATTTCGTACTTGTAATAATGGATCTCCACATAACCTCTCTCTCCACACTAAATCTCCAAAGCTACTTGCCCAAAAGGGTCGCGTTCCTGATTTAGAGGTTACCCAAGTTGAGTCCTCCATCTTCCTTAGACTTGCACACAACAGCCCATTTAACTAGATGATCCTTCTTTTTACCCCCTTCTCTCCCTCCCCTCCCCGTCACTCCCAAAGGAAATCTCTTAAAGTTTCTCAATCCTGTCACTAATAGATTTAGGCATCTTGAAAATAGACATGGTAGGTAGGGAGATTGCCTAGTGAGGCTTGAATAAGTGTAATTCTACGTCCCAGAGAAAGATAATTCCTCTTCCAAGTGCTCAGTTTTTTCTCCATTTTTTCCACTATTGGGTTCCAAACCTGAACCCCCTTATGACTCCCATTGACAGACATACCTAGGTACTTCATAGGCCACTTCCCCATCCCACATCCCAACTCACTAGCACACTTCTGCCTAAGTTCATCCTCCACATTTAACCCAAATAAACTATTTTTTTCAAGATTAACTTTAAAACCAAAAATCATCTCAAAACATCTAAGAATACACATTGTCCAAAAGAAATTATCCTCTGACGCCTCAAGGAACAAAATAGTATCATCGGCAAATTGTAGATGGGAAATCTTAACCTAATCATTACCAATCCCGAACCCTCTTATTTTCCCTAACTCCTCGGCCTTCTATAGAAAACAACTCAAAACACCGCTCACTAAGGTAAACAAGTAAGGGGAGAGGAGGTCCCCTTGGCGCAAGCCCCTAGACGAGGACACCAGACCCGTAATACCACCGTTAAGGCAGAACGAGAAACTGACATTCTAAGGCATCCTCTAATCCACCGACACCACCTATCAGGGAAACCCTTCCACCTAAGAACCGACTCCACACACTCCCATTCAACCCGGTCATATGCCTTCTCCAAATCAACTTTGAGTACAAACCCCGACTCCTTTCTTCTCACTTTTTCCTCTACACATTCATTAGCAATCAAGATACTATCGAGGATTTGTCTACCCTTAATGAAAGCACTTTGATTTTTGGAAACCACTAGTCCGACAACCTCCTTCAATCTATTGGCCAAGACTTTTGCAATAATCTTATATACACTAGTGACCAAACTGATAGGTCTGAAATCTTTCACATTAGTGGCCCCCACGAACTTAGGGATCAACACAAGAAATGCTGCATTTGTGGCTCTGTTAATGACCCCATTCTTCTGAAATTCCTTGAAAACCTCCATAAGGTCATCTTTAATAATATCCCAACAATCTTGAAAGAATGCCATATTGAACCCGTCCAGCCCCGGGGATTTGTTCCTATCCATCTCCCAAACTGCTTTAAGGGGCTCATCAACCTCAAAATCTTTTACAATATCCACAACAGCCCTTTCATCCAATCGAGGACCTCCCAACAAATTCAAATAAAAAATATGATCTTGTTCAGACTTGTATAACTTGGAAAAGAACCCCGAAATGCCCTCCCTAATATTTTTGGGGTCATCAATCATCTCCCCATCAAAATTCATCATCCCAATTTCATTCTTTTTTCTTCTAAAATTAGTCATTTTATGAAAATATCTTGTGTTGCCATCCCCATCTTTTAACCACTTAATCCTTGCTTTTTGTCTCCAGCACACTTCCTCTTTTTTCAACAACTCCTCAAATTCAATTTTCAAATTTCTCCTCGACTCCCTTTCCATGTTACTAAACGCTCTGCCTTCTTCTTCTCTATCGAGCACTCGAATACCCTCCAAAATTTGATTTTTCCTCTCCGGGAGCCAACCAAACACCTCCTTGTTCCAAACTTTAAGGTTTGCCTTAATCCCTCTAGATTCTTCATAAACTTGAAGCCTTCCCACCCAGAATTATTCACCTTCCTATCCTACCATTCTTTGATAACATCCTTGAATTTAGGATGGAGGAGCCACATGTTCTCGAACCTAAAAGGTGGGGGGCCACTACACAACACCTGGTCCGTATGAATCAAAATGGGAAAATGGTCAGAAGTGGGTCTAGGGAGAATTTATTGAATTGTTTTTGGGAAATGCTCCTCCCAATCTGAAGATACAAGCACCCTATCCAATCTACACCACACCGGATCATCTTGTAAATTTGACCAAGTGAATTTCCCACCTTTGAACGGATAGTCAATCACCTCTACCTCATTAATAAAATCCGCGAACCCTCTCATGCTTTTAGTGACTCTTCTATTACCCGATTTCTCATGAGAGAATCTAATCACGTTAAAATCCAATCACACCCCAAGGATCCACCCACCTGTCGCAAATACTTTTGAGCTCTTCCCAAAAATCACCTCTATCCTTGGGTTTATTAGAACCATACACTACTGTCAGCACCTACTCAAAACCATCCTCCGAACAGCACAATTTAACAGATAAAGAAAATTTTCCAATCCACACTTCCTTGAGGACTACACAATCTACATCCCAAACAATACAAATGCCCCCAGACCTCCCCACAGAAGGTAAGAACTCCCACTCCTTATTTTTAGAACCCCCTAATTGTCTTATCAACTTCTTAGAAATCTTCTCCCTCTTAGTTTCCGGTAGCACCACTATATCCGCCTTAACTCTCCTCAAAATATCTTTACACCTCTTCTCTTCTCCATCCCTCCCAAACTTCTAACATTCCAGCTGATAATCTTCATAGAGTAACTCTATCCATCACTCCTCCCTCCAACCCTCTGCCCTTTTTCTTTTATATTGCAAACTCCATTGAGACTTTTTACTACTACTAGACTCACCCCCGCCTAACGGACTCTGACTATTAGACTCTTTGTTTTCCTGGTGGTTACCTCCAACTCTCTCTCTAAATTCCTTCATAGCAACGTACACAAGGATATGACTCCCATTACTCCTCCTCACCCTAATCTGAAAGTCTTTAACCAAGTCTAAAATTCCTTCCCATTCATTTTTCTGACCAACTCCCTCTTCATCTCCGCAGACACTACACCCACTTGTTCAGAAGTACTTGGGGTACCTTCCTCACAAGAAACCCCATTCTTGAGATCAATAAGTGGCTTTGGAGATACTTGAGGAGACAGAGGCCTGTTCAAACCATTCTGCAAAAAGACAGTATCATGATAACTAGAAGGACTGTTATGCATATGACAAAAAGAACTACACGACGTACCTGATCGTTCTGGTCCAGACATACCTTCATTAGATGGGAGGGGTAATGAAGACGAAATGTTTTCCAGGGAAGGGATAGCATAATTATAAGCGGAGCCGGAGGGAATCTTTAATGGAATGACACTAACCGGAAGCTTCTCAGCATCTACACTGGTAACCATATCAGCGGAGTTGGTTAGAGCATCTGCTCCCCAGGCTTGACCGACATGTGAATGAACATAGGGGGAGGAAGCAGGGGACACATCTTCGTCAATAGCAGCAGCATTGGCTCTATCCCTTTGTTTACCTTCATTGACACCACCTTTGACCGAAATGCCGTTATAAAATTCTTCGGAACATACAAAACTGATGCGTCGCTTACTAGAGTCCACATTTATTCTATATTTCTATGCCCAACAAGTCCCAAAACTTGGATACTGTCTAACGCCTCCCCACTAACTTTGGACGAGAAAACCTCAGGCGAGCTCTGGGAACTCTTCAACATGTCTAAATAAGCAGCCTTGGATTCTCCACTTGGTCTTTAGAATTGGTTGAGACCAAGTGGAACTCTACCCTCTGGGTGGTCCTCTCTTGTAAGAAACACAAAGAGAACACCAAATTCTACTCCTTTGAAGCCATTGAAGCTATGTTGTGGTGTGGAAGCAATGAAGTTCTCTAGATCTCTGATACACATAGAGCCTTGATATCTATTGAAAAGTTTGTGGTGACTGGTGAAGTCTTGC
>JAUPMG010094714.1:0-12461 GCA_031762675.1 Pachysandra terminalis
AACACATAGTCCCACTATGTTCACAAACAATCACATGGTCCCACCATGCCAAGCAAACATTGCATAGTCCCACTATAGAATACATTCATATATACAAGGTCCCACCACGTAGTACAAATATACAAGTATCATGCCGATCACATAGTCCCACTATGTTCACAAACAAACACATGGTCCCACCATGTAATGCAGGCAAGTAAGTAGCATATAATAGTCATATAGTCCCACTATGTTCACAATCAATCACATGGTCCCACCATGTCAAGCAAACATTGCATAGTCCCACTATACAATACAATCATATATACATGGTCCCACCATGCTAAGCAAACATTAAAATATCATTTCAATCACATAGTCCCACTATGTTCACAATGATCACATGGTCCCACCATGCTACCACATACTATATCCACATGGTTCCCCCATGTTATAACACAACCAATCCTTAATGCAACACATGCACAAACACAATCAAGACAATCAAGTGCAAATGAGATGAGTATGATATAATGCAGTTATGCACAATAAATGCAGCAAATGATGCAATGCACTGGTTTGTCAAACATAGTCTAACACAAATATTCAATCAGACCATTCTTTTAGGGACTTGCACCCAACGGTAGAATGCCACCAATCCTATTCCTTTAGAGACCTCAACCCACGGAAGAACACTCCAGTGACCATTATTTAAGGGACTTTCACCCACGAAATAATGCTCCATCTTATCTAGTAAAAGACTTGCACTCACGGTGGATGAGTCCAGTGACCATTATTTTAGGGACTTCCACCCATAGAATAATGCTCCATTGACCATTATTTAAGGGGCTTCCACCAACGGAATAATGCTCCTTTCACCGACATAGTCAATCCCATTGACTATCAGTCGATGCTCCCAGCACCACTCTCAATCATATAATGGATGCTCCCAGTATCACTCATAACAAACAATGTTACAATAAATTCCATACAAGTAATGGATACTTCCAGTATCACTCATAACAAACAATGTCACAATCAATCACATACAAGCAATGGATACTTCCAATATCACTGATAATAAACAATGTCACAATCAATCACATACAAGTAATGGATACTTCCAGTATCACTCATAATAAACAATGTCATTAAAACCAAACACAACCTTGATCAGTGAATGCTACAAGCACCACTCAAATCATTCAATATCCTATACAACATTGCCAACTATCCTGATCCGATCATGTAGTCCAGTATACTTGTCTAACTCATTAAATTCAAAATCACCTTAGATCTCATGCAGGATTATTCTATATTCTTGAATTTCAAACCTCATTGTGCATTATATAAGATTCGACCATAACCACAACTATTGCACACAAACCAACCACATATGCATGTGTATAACACATCCAAGGATCATCCCTAAAAATTTGAATACTATTGAGCTTCGGTCAATGTTCGGTACGTACCGAGGGTCCTACCAAAAGCTTTGGTCGATGGCCCAGTATGTACCGAGCTTCAGTTGATGTTCCCAAGAGTTTGATGGTTCTCGGTAGGTGGTTCGGTATGTACCGAAGGCCTCGGTCGATGCCTCGGTATGTACCGAGAGTTGGTAGATGTTCCCGAGAGTTTGTTAACTCTCGGTAGGTAGTTCGGTATGTACCGAATGAACTACCGAAGCATTCAGTAGATGTCTCGGTATGTACCGAGGTACCTACCGAACGTCTAAATCAACCCAGATTTGGTTTTCCTCGTAGGGCTTCATATAATATGGATGCCTCAAACACCCTCAAACACATCAGTATCTAGGATTTGAAATCCTTAGAATCAGACACGAGTCAACAAACATTCACATGTTAAATCACTCAATAGACTGTCAAGCTAGACTGCTAAACTAAGCATTTCACACACTTTGTTGCACAAAACCTTATATAGGTATTATGCACACAAACTAAGGACACACACATGTTAGAATTGGTCTCATGGAACTTTCCATGAATTTTCATTCCATTTAGAGCTCGGTAGGTGTTCGGTATGTACCGAGGTACCTGCCGAAGGCTTAATCTCCAATTTCACCTCCCTTCGTTAGTTAAATCATATCTATTGTTATACGCATCCGATTGACCTCAAACAGGACCATTGTGTTTATAACTGGATGGGGAATCCTAGAAAAATATTACAAAAATATTTGAGGTTTGGTAGGAGTCTCAGTATGTACCAAGTCTCGGTAGATGTGGCAGAAACTTTGCTATTTTTGGTAGATGTCTCTGTAGGTACTCGGTATGCATCGAGACCTGTTTTCACCTTCGACATCAGTTCAACATTTTGATCATAACTAATTCTATACATGTCGGAATCGTTTCAAACTTTTTGCATTACTTTCTTAACTCAAAGAGGAATGAAAAATACTAAATAAATTATCTAAGTTCATATGAAGTCTCGGTGTGACCTAGAAGTTTACTGTTTGTTACCCAGAATTGTTCAAGAATTCCTACGGTTTTGTGTACAACTTCTCATAACCTTAAATTTCATAGTTCTTCACATACCAAACATTAAATACACTATTAAACATCAATCCATCATATCACAAACAAAACTAGAATTAAATTATGATTATACGTGTGAGTTTTAACATAAATGTCATGATGTAAGCATACAATTTCATAGACTCATATCAAGAACTAAAACTCAGCATAAGCATAGATTAATACACATCAACATGCAATATTAGTGATTCTAGATGCTTATACCTAGAGAATCATTATAATCTTATGAAAACATCTACCGTAAGAACTCCGGATGATCCCTACCTCTTTCTTCCTTAGATCCTTATCTCTGCAAGTTTTCCAGCACTAGCAGACCACCAAGCTTCCTCTTCCTTCTTCTTCTTCCTCTTTCTTCTTCTTTCATTTTGGACGTGTTAATCCCAAACAAAATTTCTCTCTCTACTCTCACATGATCATGTACACTAAGCAAGATAATAGGTTAAGGAACCTTCCCATGCTTACATGTGTCCCTCTCATATCTATCCATAATGTCGTAATTCAATTCCCCTGGTGAAAGACTAATCTAACCCTAATGATTAAATTAAATGGCACCTCTATCCCCTAGGCTTAAAATGTCTTCTTCAAACCCTAGCCTCCATAAGGTTTTTAAATCACTTAAGTGACCCATTGTTCCTAATATTACACAATGAACCCTAACTTATTTTATAATTACAAATAAGTACTAATTTATTAATTAGACACACAGTCTTTCCTAATCTTCCACAAAGATTAAATTCCATAATTATAATTAAATAATGTTAATTATAACTTAAGGACATGGGTCACTACACTCACAATCGGGGATACACCTTAAAGTTTGGTTAGAACAATATTTGAATAAATAAGGGTCATCCCAATAGTAATTCCTTACTTCAACAAAGAATTTGCGCCTATCTTGCTCATTCCAAAAGTATAGGATGGAGCCTGTGACAAGGTAGTTCACGATGTGTGCATACCATGGTAGCTCCGTCATTGCAAAAAGTTGCTCATCCGGGAAGGAATCCCGAATAGGAATCTCTTTGATATCCTCCTCGAATGTGAGCCTGGATAAATGGTCTTCTACCACGTTCTCGACCCCCTTCTTATCTTTAATCTCAATGTTGAATTCCTGCAAAAGCAAAATCCAACATATTAATCGAGCCTTAGCTTCCTTCTTGGAAAGAAGGTATTTAAGGGTGGCATGATCTGTAAAGATACAAATGGAAGTACCAATTAAATATGGGCAAAATTTATCCAAAGCAAATACTACTAGCAACTCTTTTTTGTAGTAGTGTAATTTATTTGTGCACTATTTAGAGTTCGACTAGCATAGTAGACAACATGAGGTTTTTATCTTTCCTTTTATCCTAGGATTGCCCCTACTGCATAATCACTTGCATCACACATGATCTCAAATGGTAGAGACCAATTCGGGGATTGCATTATGGGAGCGGACGTAAGCATATGAATTAACTTTTTGAAGGCTACTTCACACTCTTCTGTCCATTCAAAAGTAGACTCTTTAAGTAAGAGATTACAAAGGGGTCTAGCTGTAGAACTAAAATCCTTTATAAATCTCCTATAGAATCTTGCATGCCCTAAAAAGGATCTAACATCTTTCACCGTCTTAGGGTGGGTAGATTAAGGATTAAATCAACTTTAGCTTTATCTACCTCTATGCCTCTAGAAGACATTATATGTCCTAAAACAATTCCGAAAGTGGCCATAAAATGGCACTTCTCTCAATTAAGGACCAAGTCTTTTTCTTCCAAACAGTCTAAAACCAATTTTAAATTTGAAAGTCAATCAGTAAAAGAATCACCAAAGACAGATAGGTCGTCCATGAACACTTCCATAAATTTCTAAACAATGTCACTAAAGATGCTAACCATGCATCTTTGGAAAGTGGCTGGTGCATTACATAACCCAAATGACATTCTTCGGAATGTGAAGGTACCAAAGGGGCATGTGAAAGTGGTCTTTCCCTGGTCTTCTAAGGCAATTTCTATTTGGTAATAGCCTGAATAGTCATCTAGGAAGCAATAATAGGAATGACCAGCTACCCTCTCTAATATTTGGTCAATGAATGGTAGTGGAAAGTGGTCTTTCCTAGTTGTAGCATTAAGCTTCTTGTAGTCCATACACATCCTCCAACCGGTAAATAAACGGGTTGGGATCATCTCACTTTTAGAATTTTTGACCACGGTTATGCCAGACTTCTTAGGAACCACCTGAGTAGGGCTAACCCATTTACTGTCAGATATGGGGTATACGATACCCGCATCTAACAACTACTTTATCACTTCATTTTTGACAACTTCTTTCATTGTAGGGTTAAGCCTACGTTGTGGTTCTCTAGAAGTCTTACATTCATCCTCTAGGTATATCTTGTGTGTGCAAATCAATGGGCTGATGGCCTTGATGTCAGCTATATTCTAACCTATGGCTGATTTGTGGTCTCTTAAAACAGTTAACAACATACCTTCATGTTCTTCATTCAATGCATCCGAGATAACTACAGGAAAGGTCTCACATGGGCCTAAAAACGTATACTTAAAATCACTTGGCAACGGTTTAAGTTCCAAGTGTGATGTTTCTTCGAATGAGGGCACGGTTTTGTTCTCACTTTTCGACAACTCCTTAAAGAGAGGTTTTAATTCATTGGCTGCCATCCCTTGTTCTTCCACTCCCAACACCTGTGAAGAATCCAACAAAGAATATATTTAGAATCATGCCCTAAATCATGTGAATCAAGATTAGTAGTAAGAAGAGTATCTAAGGGATTAGAAAAACAGTTTTTATCAACCTCTTCTTGAACCACTATCTCGATCAGGTTCACATATTCGCATTCCCCATCCTCTCATTGTTGTTTCATTACATTGAATATGTTGAGCTCGACTGTCATGGAGCCAAGATTGATCTTCATCCTCCCGTTCCTGCAATTAATTAAGGCATTAGCTGTAGCAAGATAGGTCTACCAAAAATAATAGGAATGTTAGCACCAGGATGTAAGAAAGGCTCAGTATCCAAAATAATGAAATCAACAGCATAATAGAAATTTTCAATTTTTACAAGCACATCCTCAACTACTCCCTTTGGTGTCTTTACTGATCGGTCAGTTAACTGTAAAGTTACAGACGTGGGTCTCAATTCACCAAGTCCCAATTGTTGATACACAGTAAAAGGGAGAAAGTTAAGACCAGCCCCAAGATCAAGCAATACACGCTCAATCGTGTAATCTTTAATAATACAAGAGATCGTAGGACAACCCGGATCCTTGTACTTTGGTGGGACCTTATGTTGGATGATGGCACTTACCTGTTCTACTAGGAATGCAGTCTTCTTCAAGTGATGTTTCCTCTTCACAGTACACAAGTCCTTGATTACCTTGGAATAGGTAGGCATCTGTTTAATGATATGCAATAAAGGCAAGTTAATCCTAACCTGATGCAAGTGTTCTTAGATTTCTCTTGTGGGATCCAGATTCTTAGGTAGCTTTAGGGCTTGTGGGAATGGTGTGGGGTAGGGACACTTCTCCTTCTCTTCAGCCTTAGATGACTCGCCCTCATCTTTTTCTTTCTCTTTCCTAACTAAGGTCTCCTTGGATTTCTCAGTTCCTATAGGAGTCATTTTTTCAATTTCCTTACCACTTCTCAAAGTGGTAACAGCTTTAACTTATTCATGCTTATCATTGGGACCTATTTTTAGATTTTGAATATTGGGATTTGGTTGAGTTTGGGATGGAAGTTTCCCTTTCTTAGGTCCACTCAAAGCATTAGTAAGCCTAGCTAGATGGTTCTTGGTCTCTCTCACTTCCTCATCCATCCTAGTGAACATAGACTAAAACTTTTGATTTTGTTCACTCTGTTTTTGCATGAAAGTGCCAAGAGCATCCTCCAAGGAAGGTCTAGATGATGATGATGGATAATTATTCCTTCGAATTGTCACTCTTATAGCTCAAATATGGGTGGTTCCTCATATTTTGGTTACAAGTGTTTGTACATTTAAAAATTGTGAAAGTGATGAGCAATTGCTTGTGGCATGGTCAATCTCATGGAAGCTTTTACATGCTTCCATGGGTTCTTCCCTAAAAATAGCACTACCACTTTTGTTTCCCTTCATCTTGAGTGCCTCAATTTCCTTAGTCAAAAGACTAATTTTGGCACTTATGTTGTCCTCTTCCCTCATCTTAAAGACACTCCCACCAGATGTGGTAGTTTTTGTCCTGGTTTGGTCTGTAGAGTCCATGGGGCTAGGTCCAGTCCAAGAGTTAGAGTTTTTAGCAATCTCATCCAAGTAGTCTAATGGCATCTTCGGGTTCTTTCTGTAAGAACCCCTCCTCCATGGGATAGTCTGAAGAATTCTCTGTCCCTAGGTGTAAGTTCTTCATAGAAATAGCTGACCCCAATTTTCATATCCATGAGTTGGACAGAAATTGAAGAGGTCCTTGTACCTTTCCCAAGCTTGGAATAGGGTCTCATTTTCTCCTTTGACAAAATTAGATATTCTTCTTTTTACTTGTTGGACCTTATGGGGAGGGAAATATTTTTGTAGAATTCATGACCCATCTCACCCCAGTTACCTATAGACCTAGGTTTTAAGGTATACAACCCAGCTTTAGCCCTGTCTTTAAGAGAAAATGGAAAAAAATCTCAACTTAGCAGTCTCTATTACATTTTGTGCATAGAAACTACTAATGAATTCCTCAAAAGCTCTAACATGCATATAGGGGTTCTCATTGTCCAAACCCCTAAAATCATAAAGTATAGCCAAAAGCCCTTGTTTTAGCTCTACATGAGGTGCATTGGGTGGAAACATGATGCAAGAAGGGATGGAACTCTGAGTAGGGTGCAGCAAATTGTACATAGTTCTTTTGTTTTCATTAGGATTACTTAGTACTTCGTCACCCATTGTGGACGATGTGTGTGAAGGTGCAGGTGTATCAAAAAGGTTCCCACAATAAGTCTCAAACATCTCTAATCTGCCTTTTTTTGTTTCTGATCTAAACACTCATGCAACAATGATTGCGAATCAAATAAAAACAAAATTAATGGAGAATGGAATGAAGTTACCAGTAGAGTGAATTCCACCGGCTATGCTTTGTTCCAAAAAATTACCTCTGAATATGCCGCAGCTCCCTGGCAATGGCGCCAAAATTTGCTTGCTCACTCCCAAGTGCAGGAGTTCGAAAAAATATAATACTCGGTGAGTCCGAGGTCGAACCACAGAGAGCACGGATATCAAAGACAAAAGGTGATTAAAGAACAATTTGATGGTGGAAAAATTACTGGTAAAATTCTAAAAGGAATTTAAAGGATCAATAATAAATATAGGGATTAAATTCAGTGGTGAGAATGCTCAGGCGTCGGGGTAGTTCCTTGAACTGATATTAAATTCATTGTAACTCAGGTAAAACATCATATATTTGATTGCTATGAAGGCCTTTGATTCGTTGAACTAAAATAATTGAGGAACACTTCGTAACTATGGTTAATGACGTGGTTAGATTACTTTTAGAAAAATCTATTCAATTTAATTCTAGATTCCTATTAGAAACCATGAGAAATTGCTCTTAATAATGAGAAAAACTTGATTGAACTCATAAAAAGTATGGAAGAATTCATACATCACAAGGAATCAAATAGATAAAAAATAAAACGTAATTCCATTAAATGCAAGAATAATTATAATAAATTATTTTACCAATTACAAGGGAACTTGACCCCTAGCCTTTGCAAGAGTTTAGGCTGCAATGGAAGAAGAAAAATACAGAAAAATCTAAAGAATCAAGAGCAAGAAGAAGAGTCAGATGGGAACCCCTTTTATAGAGGTCCAATTCGTCCTCTTCAGTTTGAAAAAGAAAACCTTAAAGAAAGTAGTAACTTCCCTTTGATTTCCTCCAAACATGAAACTTCATGAGTTTCCTGTTGTACCACCAATTGTACCTTCAAAATGTTCGAGGTGGACTTCAATGTCTTCAAGAAATTGTAGCTCTACTTCTTAGCTTTCCAGGGCCACCAAAATCACTTTATTTGGACGTTTCTACAATGCGTTATGGGTAAAATACCGAGATATGTTCAGGGACTTTCTGGAAAGTAACTTTCCTAAACTCAAAATAGAAACCCCTTTCTTGTGGAGCAAGTCTTCATGAAAATCGAACACCAATCAAGCTAGGGACTTCTAGAAGCCTTGGCCCACTTCTATATTATTTTTAGAATGAGTTTTTACTTGGCAAAAGTCGAAGTAAAACTAAGGGAGCGTTTGTTCTTTTTAAGCTTGATTTGACTCGACTAATCCGAACCGATTTGGGTATGACTTTTCTCAACTAGGGTTAGTCTCCAAAAGTGTCTATACATCAATAATTTAGGTGTAAATGAGACATTTAAAATATAAAGCAATGGTGAAAGAGAATTAGCAAATTCTACATATAATGACGAATTTAATATAAGAAAATGCCAGATAAGTCATGTAATTAAGGGTATAATATGTAAAAATTCATGACTTATCATGAATGATTGTTCGATATGAATTATGGCTTAAAAGGATTGATTTAGTGACTGTAGAAATAACCCTAAATTGGATTTGGGATCTAGATCCCGAGATCAAGAAGAACCCAGAAAACAAAGAACAGTGGGCGCGGTCGTTTCCCACCGGTACACCAGTGAAGGTACCAACAGAGCCGTAATTATAGGGTAAAAACCCCCCATCGGTACTTACTGGTATACCAGTGAGGGTATCGATGAACGTTTTTATTGCATAACCTGAACCTGAGTTTGATATTTGATTTGCATTGATGGGGAATTGATCCCACCCTGATTTGACATTGCAATAGGGTCAATGTGTGACCAAATTGACCTAGACTTAAATGTACACAATCACCTTGAAGACCACCTTGTAAGAGTTGGGTTGAGAACACCATGAGTTTGAGAATTAGTCTCAGTGAGTCAAGGTTGGAAGGATGGAACTATCCTACCTATGAGAAACACCCTTTGAGCCTCATGGTATGCCCCTCACCTTTGAATATGATGACATGATTGGCTTTACTTACCTTGCACCATAAGCGCCCAGTAATTGGAACTAGTTGGTTGGGATGTATTGAGGACTTGTATTGTTCGCAATTATATTGGTCTTCGGTCTCAAGGTGGATTCTAGTCATTAACTTGAGATTCCATGAGAATTGTAACCATTACTTACCCTTGGACTTGATCATAATTGTTAATGGCATAACCTGAACTTGATAACTAGTACTGTGAATTGTTTGTATAGTACTGAAGCACCTGGGAAACTCATGATGGCATCTAATCAGATTATTCGCATGGATAGTTTTTGTTGATGACTATTATCTGGTTCCTAGTTAATAATTCATTTCATACTAGGCTTATGTAATTGTTAAGTGTGCCTGGAGGTGGTGAATATGGTGGGTGGAATCCCATGAGTGTTAGACACTCTAAACTAGCATTGTGGTTGGAATTCCTTAAGTTGATATGCTCATAACCTAGCAACATGGTGTCCCTCACCATGGGTTAGCACCCAAAATGAGGAGGGGACATCCGGCTATTCCTAGTGGCGTTTGCCCGAAATTTCGTTATTGAATTGAATTGGAAGCATTTAGGGACACTTAACTGATTATATGAGTTTAGTTCATCATTTCAAATCATACTTTCATTCATTGTTTGAGCATCTCATTTTAGAGCATCCGCATGTTATCATATCATAATGCATATCATTGATCATCTTGTAACTCATTATTGTTAGACTTTTGTTTTTCTCGTATTATTTAATTAGATTGTTTTGAGTTTCATCTGCTTAACGGTATCTTCCAAGCTCACGCGACTTATTATGTTGCAGGTTGAGGTGGAATGGGATTCGTCAGGGATTCGATGCTGATTCGCTTAGAGGTAGCACCTATTTTCTGGAGGATATAGTTGGAGTCTAATTATAGATATTAAGTTGTAGTGTTTGACTGTAATAGTTGTAATTTGAATAGTTGTACTTGTGACTCTTCTGAAGTCACAAGAGATTATGTAAAGTATATTTTGTTGACTTCCGTACGCTGAATAATTAATGAAAGTGATGTATTTTACTTTTATTTACTTGTGGTTTGATATGGCAATCTGCAATCCAGCAATGGAACCCGTGCAACCCACATAGGGATTCATGTACTGGGTTTTGGGGCGTGAAAGATTGGTATTAGAGCATAAGGTTTATTCAGACCTGAAGCCTTTTGGCAGCTTTTCGACTTAGCTTGTACCTAAGTTGTCTAAGTCTGCCAGAATCGGATTAAGATTAGAATAATAATGAGTCTAAGGACCTACTACGAGTTTGGAATAGGAAAGATATAAGAATAAGAATAGGAGTGGTTGATCTATAGATAGTATACTTGTTTGCAAGGATAGCTAGATAGTCTATTGGTAGGGGAAATAGAAAATTAAAGGATTAGATATGTGAGGATGAGAAGGAGCGTTGATTGTTGTTTATACACCTTAATGTATACATTCCGAAAGAATAATGAAGGATGGTTGGCCACCATTCTGGAAGGTCATAGGAATGAACCTTAAGCGTGTAAGATGTGTTGTTTGGTGAGGGTACTGTGTGGGAAGGTCCCAAGAGACCTGACCACAAGGAACTCACATTTTTGTAAATGCCAAGACTTATGTATATATGTGCAAAAACCAACACTGACCAAGTACCTCCATAAATATAAGGGACGATGTAGTTGCAAATACATTTAGCCCTATAATTTATGCAAATGAAGCTGTGTTAGTATAAGTATGAAGAATTAATAAAAGATATTGTATAGTTATGTATGAGGGATTATTCCCAAATTTGATTGCTGATTGATTAATAACAAATTGGATTAAAATAAAAGTGATTAGAAGAAAGAAAAATAACCCTTAGTGTGGATAAGTATGTAGTATAACTATGGTAGGGGTCAAGAATAAGTCTAGTTGAGTAACTACAAAAATTTAATCTAGGGTTTAAACCTGGTCCAAATAATATGTAAAATTGGAAATAAATTAATTTGGGATGAAATAAAATATTTTTGGATGTGATAAGTATGAAATTAAATTATAAAAGAGAAATATTAAAATTAGAAATTAAAAACAATTTAAAACAGAAAGCTCTGGGAACTTATTAGGCCGTCGGTACCATGGTCAGTACCTACCGGTACACTGGCGGTGCGAGGGTACCGAACCTGTGAGGCCCAAAACCTTGTTTAAGTTGGGATTTCTCCCATTCTTTCACTCCGAAACCCTAAATCTCTTCCTCTCCTTACCACTTGAGCCTCCTAGAACCCCTCTTGAGCCCTAGATCTCCTTGCATTGCAAACCCTAGCCCCATTGTTCATTTTTCCTCAAATCTCTAATGCCTAGAATCAAGACCACCCGCAAGCCAGATCCCTTGAAGAGGACTAGAGCAGTGACTAAGAAGACTAGAATTGATGGTGCAAGTTCAGCACAACCTCCACCGGAGCCAACACACGAAGATAGAGATAGAACCTCCGAGGAAGACGAGAGTTCGAACTCGGAACCGGTGGCACAAGTTCCCTGCCAACCATCGACGGTTGTTGTCACGACCCAAACCTAAAGGAATTCACGTGGTAATCCCTTAGATTCAAACCGCGACTCTCACCCCATATCCTTAAGGGAGGGGAAAGTAATAAGAGCCAAACCATAGAATTAATGAAACTTTAAAGGAATATACTTTACTAAGATTAATCAAAAGATAACTGAGTTATTACATTCAAAACAACTAATGAAATAGCAGCGGAAAAGAAAATAATTACATTATATTCTAAGTTTAAATTAAATCCCTAACCTTATACATCATATCTAATCTAAGAAATAAACCGATAAAACCGATAGAAAACTCAAAGTAGAAATCACTCCACGTTCCAGCAATGTTCACAATAAGGGTATGACTCATCTTGTTCACCTGAAATTGCGCAAA
>JAUPMG010094725.1:0-12461 GCA_031762675.1 Pachysandra terminalis
TTTGGTTCGGTTCGTTTTCAGGTTAATATATATAACCCTCGGTTTGTTTCTGGGTTGAGGTCAACCCAAACCAAACCAAACCGAGTTGCACCCCTACTGTTATGTGTCAGGACTATAACCGACATGTAGTAAGGTCCCCATTGATACCGATGAGTAGAACCCCGGTTAGTTCGAGAAACTGGTTCAAAGAATATACAATCAATACATAGATATAGGAAGAAGATAGTGCGCAATCATGATGACCCTTTATTATATAAATCACAGGATGATCACCACTACAATGAATATGCAATGAAGCTAATATCAATAGGTACTCCATAGCGGGATGCCAGACTCCTTTACAACAGAAGACCGATACAGAGATACTTCTCAAATCATACACGAGGGCACCCACCTGCGATGAGACAACCCCTCAGGTTCTTGAGAGCCCCACTTGTACTGGGACATGCTATCAAGTCATACTCGAGGGGGCCCATCTACGATGGGACAACCCCTCGCGTTATTGAGAGCCTTAGAGGTGCGCCTCATGTTTACCAAATAAATGCGTCTCAGTAAACATGTCGATATTAATTTACACCTAAGGGGAGCGACCTCCCTGGAGACTGTAAAACATCGACATCGATATGAATTTACACCTAAGGGGAGAGATCTTCCTAGAAATTTTAAAACGTCAATACATACCTCCGTCTAGAGCGATGCTCAATGACGTCGTAGGTGATACTACCTTCGTTTAGATCGATGCTCGATAACGTCACAGACGATACCACCTCTGTTTAGAGCGATTGTAACGAGCCGAAAAATTTCAAAAATCTAGAAAGGGTATTTTGGTTTTTCTATCAGTGAATGAGGTTGAACCAGTGAGATTAACCCAGCGAAGAGTAGAACATGGTGTGAGTGAACCCCCAGACTTAAAATTTCGTTGTGTTGCCTTGTGAGTTGTGTGAAATCACCAATTAAGTGAAAACCAGATTGAACAAAGCAAACTGGCCCTTAACTTACCTTGAACCTATAAATAGGACCCTTTGTCTCATAACCCCTTTGTTTGAGAATTTTGAGAGATAGAGAGATAGAGAGGAAACCCTAGAGCTTGGAGGAGGGATATTCAACATCAAGGCAAGGCAAGGAAGGGAGATGGAGCACCAAGAATCGAAGGGGACGTGACAACGGAAAACGGAGCACGAGGAACACACAGCTACAGTGAATCAAGGCTAGTAAACTTTCAATTTCTTGGGTATTTGGGCGAAACCCAAATACCGGTTGTATTCGCCCAAATACCGGTTGTAAGTATAACTTCCTAGCATTTATTGTTGTATGATTGACTGTATTTCATGTTAAATCAAGCATCATGAGTAATATTAACATGAAAATCTAATATTTGACTAAAAATCTAACCTAGGATTTATAATCTTAACCCAAATGATAAAACGTGTTGATTCAATCATATATAATGGATTAGAATGCTCAATAAATGTTTAAGAATGTTAGTAAAGTGTTTTTGGACCCACTTGAAGTGTAGGATATTGACCTAGAGCTGCATTGGGAGAGATTTGGAGAAGTAAGGAAAAACCTCAAAATCGCGCTTGTTGGCGGGTGGTCGGTCCACCGACGAAGCTTAGTGAGAGTGAGTTGTTGTCGACGGGTCATCATTCCACCGACGAACCCACCGACAGGGACTCACCTATGTAGAAGAGACCATCGGCGGGTGGCGGTCCACCGACAACCTACCGACCGAGATTACCTTGAGTCCGTTATCGGGTGGTCGGTCCACTGACCAACCAACCAATATAGACCATCTTGTGGCCGTTGGTGGACCCCATCGGTCCACCAACGAATCCGCCAGTGGATGGTCGGTCCACAAACAAACCCACCGACCAACCCGTCGGTCCACTAAAGGACCCACCGATGACCCACCAACGGGGTGTGTTTGAGGGATTTTCGAGGAGAACTTTGGGGGACTAAGGTGGACGACTTCCACCGATGCGCCACCAAAGAGTGATGAGTTTTGTGAGTGTTTGGGAGACAGGGAAGGTCTAGTTTACCAACCAGGTTGCCGACCAGACCTCATATGAGAGTCAGACTTTGCACCTCATGAGAGGAGACGTAAGATGTGTATTATAATTGTTTAGAGTTGGTTGTGAGTGGCTACAACTCTAATGCCACCACTATGTTCATAGGACCACCTGATGGAGAGGCGGACGTATTATTGGACTAGGGTTGATACTGAACCCTGGTGGCTGTATAGAGATATTGAGACTAGTGTAAGTGCTGTTAGTGAGGCTTGAGATTAGTATAAACCTACCTTGACTTGCAGAATAGAATAGGGGACTTTATTCACGTAAATCCCTTAATAATGCTTATAGTATCAGATGACTTAAAGGCGGAGACGTAACCCTATGTAATGAGGAAAATCAAATTAATGAGACAAAAGTTCTAAATAACTTCTGAACAAGTAAAGAGAAATGATAAGATATAAGGCCGAGGCCAAATCCATAAGTGAGATAATTCATACATAAGTAAGAATGCGCATAATACTTGTAATGAAACAAGTAACACAGGAGTACGTGTGTGATAGTATTTAGATGTAAATGTTATGATAGTGAGTAATCGTAAGTAATAAATGATCAAGGATGTTGACTGTATTTAGTAAAAGACATAAGAATATGCATGTTTATGAACAAACATAAGGCATGGTAATGAGATGAATTGAAAGTGTGTGTGATTGATGTTTATGCTAATAATAGGCATAAGACATAGAATTGTGATGGCAAGGCAAATGATGTAAGACCTTTAAAGCATATGGTTATATATGTTTATTTTATGTATGAATAAGCACAGTATGAGTAACGTAATGTATGCAGACAAGTATGAGAATGTTGTATGCATATGGGGACTTATGAGTGTCTCAAGAGAATGTTGGGCATGGAGATGCAAATCCATGATGTATGATGATTTGAATGGTTGTGCTTGTGTTGGACATCCATGAAACTTATAATGGCATCCAATCGGATTATCCGTGTGTATGGGCGCGTGGATAGTTTCCGTTGATGATCATCATTTAGTTCCTAGTTAATGATGTTGTTTGCGTACTGCATTTAGTTAAATCTAATTGGATCATAATGTTGAGACCTTGCATTTTGACTTCATGGTTGGGATGACCAATGTTGACTCAACTCCAGAGTGAGTTAGAATGCCGCCTCGAGAGGCAAAGTGAGGGTGAGGACCAGAGATGTCCAATACGCCCAGATGTTTAATTATCTATTTCTTTAACTGTTTGCTATATGAGCTGGGATTTGTCAAGGAGGGAAGTTCATGATGTGCTTCCGTGACGCCCTTGGACCCCCCATGTTGTTCCCAATCAAATAGAATCCACTGTTGGCCTTAGCCCTAATGGGTGCATGTATTTCCGCGTGATGAGTACATGGTGGGGCAGTTGGGATCGAGCGTGCACATCCAGTGATCATAACAGAAATAATAGCATGCATAGCACGTGTTTGCGATTGTGTTGTGAATTGTGAGAAGGGAGATTTGACTCTCTTGAGATTGAGCATGGAGCATACTGCATCATATTTGTATGTAGCTATGAGTGGACTAGCATGCATGTTATCAATCCCAGCGAGTATGGATGATAGAACTGCATGGTGTGCTGAATGAAGTGATATGATTAATTAGATTATAAGTTAATGAATGATTAAGGTTGTAATTCGTAGAGGTTAATGTAGAACTTGGATTACTATTAGAATTGGGCATTGTAGTTTATAAGAGTAGTTCATGTAAACACTGTAGAAGTAAATGTGGTGTTAATCGGCGGTTAAGGCAAGAATTATCTTGGCATTAAGATTAAACTGTTCAGTTGATTAACATTTGGTAATAACTCATCATGACTGAAATTTCATAGAAGTTAACTATACAATGACAACAGTAGAGTTAAGTATATACAACTGGTAGAATCATGTAAATGTGAGGAAAGGAATTGCTTAGATTCAGACTATGACCCATAATAAAAATTATGAATTGAATTGCATGAATATGAATATTGAACTAAATTGTAATCATGAACCGGATTACGAGAAAGTTAAGAACACAATGGCATAATGTCTAGAACTATTATGAATTATCATAATCCACCTATAAGACGTAGAAAGTGATAATACCTCCGTCTAGAGTGAAGCTCTAAGACGTAGAAGGTGATACTACCTCTGTCTAGAGCGAAGCTCTAAGACGTAGGAGGTGATACTACCTCCGTCTAGAACGATGCTCTAAGACGTAAAAGGTGATCCTACCTCCGTCTAGAGCGAAGCTTTAAGTCATAGAAGGTGATACTACCTCCGTCTAGAGCGATGCTTTAAGACGTTGAAGGTGATAATACCTCTGTCTAGAGCAAAGCTCTAAAATGTAGAAGATGATACTACCTCTGTCTAGAGTGATACTCTAAGATGTAGAAGGAAATACTACCTCAGAGCGATGCTCTAAGACGTAGAAGGTGATACTACCTTCGTTTAGAGCGAAGCTTTAAGACATAGAAGGTGATACTACTTCCGTCTAGAGCGAAGCTCTAAGGCGTAGAAGGTGATACTACCTTCGTTTAATAGCGATGCTCTAAGACGTAGAAAATGAACTACCTCCGTCTAGAGGGAACCTCGATGACGTAGAAGGAACACCTCCGTCTAAAGGGAACCTCGACGACGTAGAAGGTCACACAGTCTCAAAAGTACTAAGATTCGAAGACCTCGAAAGTACTAAGACTAATTGCCTCAATGGTACCAAGACTAGACAGTCTCGATGACGTCAAGGTTAAAACAACTTTCATTACCACAAATATCTATTGATCGCCAATGCCCATATCGAGGCGTCATGAGCGTGACATACAGGGGGACTCGCCAATCTCTTGACATGTCATGAACTACATGCTGTGTCACAGTTTTTAGTGGCAAACCTGTAATTCATCAAAACGAATTGTGATTGGTCCACCTAAGAGAGCGGGGTACATAATGCGTACTACCCCATATGAACGTTTTAACCACCGTCAGAAATGATGGTTGGGACTTCTAACTGTAATTAAATCTTCTCTCGAAAGCTATAAATAATGGCTCATTTCCTCTAAAACGGAGGGGGGGCAAGAGAGCAAAAAAGGGAGGAGACCTCTGACGAAATTACCAGAACTTGAACTACGTCTGACTTGATCCCTGTTTGGGTACGTAGGTAGCTTGCAAAAGGTTTAGTTATAATCTCAATTAGAGCCATAGGGGTTGGAGAATCTCTAACACCTTGATCCATTATTTCCCTTAGCCTTACTCAACCAGTGCAAAATAGTCACTTAGTCTTACTCATTAGTTCATCTAGAGACAGGATACGGTCCCCTGTAGATTTAGGTTCCCGTCGATCAGTAATCATACCGTTGGTAACTTCCTCATAAAACCACCTACCACAACAACAAAAGAAAATAATACAAAAAATATCTCAATTTAACCTTATTTTCTTTATAAAATAGATCATCTTTATATTTTTATAAAACCCCTAAACAAATTAGAAGAAAACCCCTTATTTTTACAGTTTTACTCTAATCCACAAGTATATAACAGATCTATTTTTATATTTTCATAAAATCCTCCTAAATTTTTTAAGAAAACCCCTTTATTTTTATAATTTTACTCTAATTCGTATACATAAAGTTAAATCTACGGATTTGACTAAATACTGAAACGCCCTCCTCATCACACGGATTGTGTGACATAGGTTCATACAGCTATTTAGAAGTGATAGAATATCTAACATAAATACGACCAATGAAATCCTCCTTTAGTGATGATATAATGATATTTGGTTTTGATGATATGTGGAAGGCACACTGCCAAGTCCTTCTAGTAGCATCAAGCAGGAGTCTGCTTTGCATTTTCTTTTAATTTCATTAAAAGAAAATGTAGAGTACTGTTCCAAAAGCATGAAAATTCATCAATGGCAACGTTTGCCAAAGTGTCTGTCACATGGTTGGTTTCCTCGTACCTGTTTGACTGCCTCAAATTGTTGAATGGTCTCTTGATTCCGTTTAAAAATATCTTCAATTCTCCATGGGATGTTCTTTATTATTTGATTGAGAAAATTGATTATGACATATGAATCACCTTCCAGTTTTATTCTTTTGAATCCACATCGAGGTGCTAGTTGGATTGCCTCAAATGTCGTTGTTGCTTCATGATAGCATCAGATTCCCCTAAGTTAGGGTTGATAGCTCTTATGAACTTTAGGTTGATTCTTGGTGGGAACCTCTGTTAGCAAAATGTCGTTTAAAACTCCATTTTTTTAATTAAAAATACGTTTTCATAAACGTGTATTTTTTATAAAAACGTATTAAACACGTTTTATACATTTTGCTTTTAAAACTTTTAAAAAAAACTTATTGTCTTTCTTTTTTAGATCATATGAAAACAATAAATATATTTATTTATTTATTATGATTCAAGGGTTTTATTGAATCTTTTTATTAGCTTTTATCTTTTGATGTATTATTTTCATTCAGAGGTTTAAGTAGTTTTTTTTTTGTTAATTTTTTTTTTATCTAGTGCTAATGTGATTCAAAGTTTACTAACTCTCTAGACTTACTATGGAATAATAATAAAAAAAAAAGCTTTTAATAAAGAGATGAAAAGAAAAATAGAATTTAATTAATTTTTTTATTTTTTATTCAATTATTAAATTTAAAATTTAAAATCTTTAATACTACATTATATTTTCATAAAAATAAATATTGAAATATTAAAGTTTCTTATAGTAGTTAATGTAAATTATTTAGAATTAAAAATTAGTTTTTAGATTAATACTATAATATTTTCTTATATTTATTGGTAATTAACTGATAGTTTCACTTTTATGTTCACGTTTTTTTTTTCATTTTGTTTTTTTAAATCTCTACTGTATTAAACTCGAACAATTTAATCAGCATATTTTTGACCCTGTTCTTTTATTGACCATTTTTTTGACTTTGTCTTTTTGGGTAAAGACTGTTTTAAACTTGATAATTTACCGTCTCATTTCTTTTTGCCGTATCACGTTTTGCTAATAATGGTGGCAACAACATATTGCTAAAATCGGAGGTTAAGGCTTCCATGCAGGAGACGAGGGAAGGATACCTAAATGTAAGGGATGGGGTCAAGCTATGGTGGGAAATGGAGGAGAAGAAGGGGTTAGGAGGTGCGTTTGGGTTTAGGCAACTAGGGTTAGAGTTAAGGAAAAGGATGATGGAAAGAAGAAGAAGAGAGAGCGGATGAGGTATGCTTGGGTTCAGGAAACTAGGGATAGAGCTGAGGAAGTGGACGAGGGAAAGAAGAAGAATTAGAATAAGAGGGAGAGAGGGCGTCGGTTAGGGAAATGGTGGGAGGGAAGAGGTTAGGGATACTGGGTTAGTCTGGTGATCTGGATAGAGATGAAGTCAGAGATGGAGAAGCTTCTAATGGACTCCCATCCGTCAAGTCTGCGTATCATGTTTGTTGTGATGTAAACAATGCTTCCATGCCTTCTTCTAACCCTCTATGGAACTGTATCTGGCACTTTCTGTTGCCTCAGAAGAATCATGTTTGTTGTGATGTAAACAGTGCTTCCATGCCTTCTTCTAACCCTCTATGGAACTGTATCTGGCACTTTACGTTGCCTCAGAAGATCCGAACCTTCTTATGGAAATGCCTCCATGATCGCTTGCCGACTCGGGCTCTCCTTTCCTCTAAGGGCATCCAAGTCTTTACGCACTGTGAGTTATGTGATAGTCCAAATGAAAATAGTCTTCATCTTTTTAGGGACTGTCGTTGGTCACGTTGCGTCAGGTTTGGTCTGTCTACGCCTTTCCAACATAACACTAAGGTTACCTCTCTATCCATTTGGGACGCGGATCCTTTGTTAGGAGAGTCTGATATGGGAGCCTGATATGAGAACATATAAAGGACGCGTGTCTATGGTGGACCCCATTTGTAGAAACCAGCAAACGAAGGCGTTAACAGAGGTTTATTTTCAAATCAAGACTAAAGCCAGCTGGATTGAACAATGTTAATTGATTTTTCCTGTACAAGCAAAACTAGAGAGAGAGACCGCCCGACCACCCTGTTCGTTCGTTGGGAGAGAAGAGAGCATAGAACAAAACCTCGATCTTTCTTTTTTTTTTTCAAGGTAAAACACCTGGCCTCTCTTCTTCTCGCTGGGATACTTGTTATTTGAAGTGGCTATTGCTGTTTGTAGAACTTATTGTGAGTATTGTTTGATGGTGACTAGTAGGGTTCTATGTTTTCTGATTTCTTGTGTCTGTGAATGAGTCGATTAGGGTTCTATCTATAATTATTGTGTTCTTGTTGGCCATTTCAATGCAACTCATTAGGGGCTTTGAGAATCTTGTATGTATCAGTTTTTTAACTACTCTTCTAAAGGATTCAAGACATCATCTGATAGGTCCCAATAAAGAGATTCAAGACATCAAATATCAGAGATGGGGTCCTCTATTAAATAGCTAACAGGGTCGACCCTGTGATGTGAGACAGCCCTGAGGGGGCAAAACTAACCTTTTGCACCTCGGGGGATATTTTGGTGGGGCCCGAGGAGGGCTGTCTCACATCATAGGGGCGGTCTCTGTTAGCTATCTAATAGAGGATCCGCTCCCCAAGTATCAATTTGATGAAATACTTACAAAAAAAAATTGATAAAATAATTTAAGCCATTGATTTTCCTAGTGACCTCTCACTGGTGAAACGATTGTAAACCGACATTGTCAAATGTCCAATGTCGGTTTTATATCAGTTGCAAGAAGCATCTAATCGGGGTCAAGAAGAACGTCGAGATGGAAATAGTGAATCGCACAACCACGCCTATCAAAGTTTGATGAGTAAGCAAATAAGAACCATAACTATTGCAGTTATATTTGTTTAGATGTTCATTTCTTGTTGGTGTGATTGTAACAACTTGCTCCAATGTGGATTTATATATATATATATATATACACACACACACACACACACACACACACACACACACACACACACACACACACACATTGAGAGAGCATATGTTTTACAAACTTTTTGAATATAATAAGGCCTAATGTGCTTATGGATAACTTCATTGCTGCTAGTCTACTGATAGTTCTTCTACTCATTTGGATTGGTAGTGCTTGCTTGGATGCTTCTGTGCATGTTGTTGTTACTGCTGTTGCTTCTTAATTTGCTGCCCTGCTGCTATGTTGATTCCTACCTTGGTGGTGTGATGACCCCTTGTTCTAGTTTTGCTGTGTGATGCCATTTTGTTGCCATTACTGTTCTTACACTATTTTGGTGGTTGTTGCTGGTGAACTCAAGTCATAGATATTAGATGATGATATGCTCCATTGACACGAAGCTGTGTGATGCCAATGTTGCTGAACTGATGTTGCCATTACTGTCCTTACACTAATTTGGTGGTTTTTGCTGGTGAACTCAAGTCATGCTTTGAGTTCTATTCAGTTTTTTTTTTTTTTTTTAAAGTTTGATTTTGGCAAGGACAAGTGTCGTTTGTTACGAGATGAAACCATGGTTTTTAAAGTTTGGTTTTGGCTTCAAGTTTTTGGATCTTGCCAAAAGTTATACATTTGAGTGAAATTAGAGATCAGAGTGTAAGATGCTATATATTTTAGTTTGAGATTGATTTTTAAAATTTGGTTTTGGTTTCAGGTTGACTGAATGATCTCATAAGGTTCAGGTCGGCCAATGAACACTGCCACCTGAGATACTTGTACATATTCAATGTATCAGTCAATTCTCTTTAGTGAAAACCAGTTTGAAACTAGTTCAAAGAAGACTCTAATACACAATATGTTCATCTCCTTGAACTGATTCTTTCCCTTGTTATTTTTCCTATTGGTCGGATAGTCTTGACCTGACTGAATAGTACCTATGTATAATGGTTACATAGTGGCCCTTTTTCAAGCAATATTGTGATTAGCTATTTTACACTTTGTAACTTCAAAAGTATGCAAGGATTTTAACTAACAGAAAGGTAGCAAATAAAGTCAGCGATTTGGCTTCACTACGGCTAAATGAAAACCATCCTAGTATTCTGAACTTGTACATGGTGACAGAACAAAAGGTTGCTTACCTTATCTAGAGCAGTTGAGCTAGCAGGAAATATTATTAAAGAGATTGAAAAGGTCAGTCAAATTAAATTAAAGAGCTAGTATTCTCATCCTACCTCATACTTAACGCACCAGCTCACAAGCAAAAATGTCCAAAAAACAGGATCATCTAGGATGGGTACTTGGCTGATTTACATGCATCCAAGTTAATAAAGTATAATAGTAAAAACAAATACAAGCCACCCCCTAGTGGCAACCCACATAGACCCTCCCACCGTCACAAATACACATACATCTCATCACTGCAGTAGCCAACATCACATACGATATCATAACAACACAACGGGAAACACCAACAGTAAAAGAGGAACAGCTTCAACATAGCACAGGAGCAATCAGCCAACAGCACCAGCAAAGCAACACCTTGTACAGTAGCACCTTGCACCTTTGCCTCTGTAGACGACATAAACTTTTTTTCTCGCCATGTATGACTTGTGATTCATGAATATAAAAAAATGAAAATTTGAAGATGAATTACAAGAGTAAAGTAAATATTTGAAAAAGTCATTATTTTTTGTCTGAAATATATATTAATTATGCTTTTAATTATTAGATGATTAGATTATTACTCAATCACCTAAAGTTTCTAAAATTTGTCAAGATGAGTATTTGTAGTGACCTGAACACCTTAAAAAGGGTTTCTCCTCTGTTTAATTAATTAATTAAATTATTAGGTGCATGTGTATAATTATGTGTTTAATTAGCTAAAGAGTTAAATTAGATCAATTATTGAGATATGGAGTTTTTGTGTAACTAACTAATTGATTGGGGTAATGTCTTGTATATAATTTGAATGCATTTGAATCGTTCACGCATAATTGCGTGAACGGATTCGCAGGGTGCGTGGGTTGAGGTGGCAGCTTCGTACGGTGAGAGAGGGAGAGAATTTAGGGTTGAGGGTATTGATCCTCATCCTCTCTCACAATCGTTGTGGGGTGTGCTGTGAGAAAAGTGAGAGAAAAGAAGAAAGGAAGAAGAAGAAAGGAGGATACCATTTTTTTTTCCTGTGTTCGGTGCTGAAGAAGGACGAAGGAAGAAGATGCTCTATTTGTTCTCCATTTCTCTGACTACTTGTAAGTGATAATACGAACATGTATCGTGAATACCGAACCTTAATATATGTTGAAAACTGTTTTCTGAAAGTTCTGGAATATCGGTTTATTGATTTGTTTCATTGATATGTTGAGTGATGATCCATGTAGAAATTTATTGTGATTTTATGTTTAAAAATGAGATAGAAATGTTTAGAAGTGTTTAGACATTATTCGATTGGGATTTGGTTGTAGAAAGTTCCGTTTTACACAGAAAAGTTGCAGTTCGGATGATGTTCTGGGTTAGTGCGATCGAGCGCAAATTTCGATCGAGCACAAATGTCGATCGAGCGCAAATTGCGATCGAGCGAAATTCTGGGGGATCGATTGCATTAGTGCAGGTTCGTGCACGGTGTGTGTTTTATGATGGATTATGATCCTTTATGTACCTAGTGATGTTATGTATGCCTAGATGGTTGCTATGCACCTATATGTGGGCCATGTGCTACGTATGGTGGTTATGGGTTGATTGTGATTCCAAGTACTGGTCTCTTATACTTGATGCTTCCGATTCCCTACCACGTGAACTGTGTATTGGATTATGGTCTTGGATTAGTATTAGTAGACTTGACTCGGTTTAGGTTTAGTGGAAGGTCGAGTTAACCTGCATGAGCTATGTCGAACTATCGAGATCTATAGAATTCTGGTAGTGATGCATGAGACGTGGGTCGATCTTGCCTACTTGCCTATAACCAGGACGATAGTATTGGGGTGGAGACTCCAGTGCCTTGGGATGTACATAAGTGGTCAGATCTGTGATGTTTTGATTTATCGACGGTAGGATGTCTGTGATGGTGTCTAATAGATTATCGACGTGTATTGGCGCGTGGATAGCTGTCTGTTAGGTCTTATTACTAAGGTCCTAATGAATAATGCATAACATACTTTGTTAACTTGAAATTGTTAAGTGTACCCTGGAGGTGGAGAAATACAAGGTTGACTACACCTTTAGGTTGAAAGTCCTATGAAATGAGGGTAGGTGTCTTGACAGGCCCTATACTGGTTAGCTGGACCCCGAGTATCATACACTCGTAAATATCAGTATATGGTGACTTTCGCACCATGGGTTAGTGCCCGGAACTGAAGAAGGGGCATTCAGGTTGTCACTGGTGATGGTTTCCCGGGCAGTCTATTGTTCCTGGTGATTGAGTCCCAAATTATTATCATGAAGAAAAAGGGAACACTTAATGAGTCAAGAGAACATAGGCATCACATCCACATCATTTGTTTTC
>JAUPMG010094736.1:0-12461 GCA_031762675.1 Pachysandra terminalis
AGTAATTGGACCCAGGTATTTAGATTAGAATGTATTCAATTTTTGTCCTCACATTCTTTATGCTCTTATAGTTTCAATTAATTGCACATAAAGATTCTTAGTACTGTAGTTTAGAAATGTTAAGATGTACTTATATATTCCTAAATCTGATTCTTACTGGCTAGTGAGCTCACGCCTTAGTGCGACACAGTTTCAGGTGAGTTAGAGCGATCGTTTAACGAGGAGCCGGAAACCGAGGAGGAGGACACTTTCGCTGAAGAAGACATTTACTACACCTCACTGTGACTAAAGTGATTTCTTGATGTATATTTTCCTTATTTTGAAAACAGTAGAATTTTAATAAGACTTTTTGTATTTTTGTTTAAGATCAAATCTTTTGGATAGTAGATATATATATATATATATATATATATATATAAATATATGAAAAATCTGATTTCTAACCTAGAATCTATTTCGATTCTTTCCGCTGAACTCTGTAATGCACATATGTTTAGATTTATATAACAGTTTATTTTTGAATATTCTGTTGTTCTTGATCCACCACTCTCCTTTTGAGGAAGTGAAGGTGATGTCTCTAGTCTTTGATGGACTATATCGGGTCTATCGGATTCGGGACGTTACACTTTTCTACTGATAATGTTCTAGCTCAGCTTAAGAATGGCATTGTGATTCCATTCCTTGATGTCAGTAATGCCCAAGCCACCCGCACTTGCAGGTTTGCAGATCTCAGACTAGGCTACTTGACAGATCTTTTCTCTGAGATCACACCCAACCAGCAGATATTTTGGGTTGCTTTGTGTATAAGTATGGTACTAATCTTCTTTCGATATAATGCAATACAAAGGAAAAAGTAGAAGGCTTCAAAACTAAAGTACTTAAGATTTCATTCGTGCATGATTACAAAAGGACACAAGTACAAAGGCAGAAATCAGGCGCTCTTCTATTTTTTAGAAAGTTAAATGGTTTTATTAATGAAGAACAAAGAGCATTTACAATGAGTACAAGTATCGTACTAGCTTAGTCAATACTAGGCTAAGTAGCGCATGCAAAACAAAAGAATATCCGTCACACAAGCAAACAAACAAGTCCCAGGAAATTTAGCAGAATACCCAGATAACTCCTCAGACAGCATCTGGCCAGACCATATAAGCAGCATTAGCAGAACCACATCAACATCACATGACTCCCCAAGCAACAGCAGTGAGCATACAACAATCATGTGTAATGACTCTCATCTCACTCTTTCTTTTGGGGGCGAATGGGAAGAATTACCTTTCCCATTCATCTGAATCATTTCTTTTGCATTCACTATCAAGATCTACAAGGCAAATTAAGAGCCAAATATAATAAATCAGTGAATTTCATATCACATCAAATCCCATATCACCAACATCAATCAGCACCATAACAAGATAGCAATGATCCTAATTAACTCAAGACACCCTCTTATTAAGACTTAGAAGCCTTCTGTAATATTACATTCCGCTCTAAGTTAGAGGGCAGTAACACCAACTCAGCTTTCAACTTCTCACGGAAGAGGGAAATGTTAGCCTGTAACATTAAAGGAAAACATATATCTTCAAAACAGATTTCTAGCTTCTTGTATGAACAACAATAAAGATTTAAAACATATAATACTAGCCTGTGCAAAATGTTGGGTCAAACAAGATCCATCCCAATACTCCATAAATTTAATCATGAAGACATAGCAATCAGCCCTACATTAACATTTTAAAACTGTTAATACATATTTCAAGTATTCTTACATCTACCAAAATATTGATACATACAAGTTTTTTGGATGTGAGACATCAACATGGGATACTTTCCATAGAGAAATGCCAAGCGATTGACCAAGGTTCACGTCTTGTAAGATCCAATCGAAATAACCGACCTACATAATGATTGTTTGGAGAGAATGAAGATTAGAAGTCATAATTGTGAACACAAAAATTAGTAGAGAAAGAGTTAAAAAAAAATTGGGCAAACCAATGATTTGATGGCTTTAGTTTGAAGTCTTATCCTTTCATGTGTCAGAGAGTCAAGAATATCTACCCTGTGTGCTTCCAAGTTAAAAACAATGAGAAACCAATGGTTTCTCAAACAAACAGGTTGAAAGATCTATTTAGGAAAAAAAAAATAAAACACCATACACTTATTAATGACGAACACGAATGTAATTTGTAATCATTTGCTAATAAATTTATGTACTTAACTAAAAAAAGAAAAACTATAACCCACATAAAGTAGTGAAGTATGTACGTACTAGACGACAACCAAGTAAATTTTAACCCAGCATTTTCTCAGCATAATAGCACTTGAGCTGCTCTAGTCCAATATTGTTTCCTCTCAAAATCAGATCATGTAAATGTCCAAAAGAAACACATAAAATTCAAACGTATTTTGTAATACATACATTTAAAAGGGTGCCCATGTCTTTTGAGCACGATGTTTTATGCATTTTCCTTTTGCCACAGGTACAACGCTGCTCTTTGGACGAATGGCTGCAGTCGAAGAAAGTGCGTTTTCAGGAGTAACAACACCTTGGTGTGTATTGTATTCCTCTGATGGCCTGACATCACAAGATGCATCCCCTTTAGGAGTGGAGGGAGGCTAATCAGTTGTGTCAATAAATTATTTTTAGGGTGACAGATCTTGAATATCAAAACATGAGAAACATAGTGTACCTTCATTTACTGGTGGATTTGAGGTTTCAGCATTTCTCAATGACTCATGCATTTCTCTAGGAGTGTCATCACCCACAAAGGTATTGCATTTCTATGATGGTCTGACATCACAAAATGCATCCCCTTTGGGGGTGAGGAAGGTAAATCTGCTGCGTTAATAAATTATTTATAGGGAGACAGATCTTGAATATAAGAACATGAGAAACATAGTGTACCTTCATTTACTGGTGGATTCGAGGTTTCAGCATTTCTCAGTGACCCATGCATTTCTCTATGAGTGTCATCACCCACAAAGGTATTGCATTCCTCTGATGGTCTGACATCACAAGATGCATCCCCTTTGGTGGTGGAGGAAGGCAAAGCAGTTACATTAACAAAATATTTTTGGGGAGACAGAGATCTTGAATATCAAAATCATAACAAACATAGTGTACCTTCATTTAATGTTGGATCTGAGGTTTCAGTGACCCGTGCAATTCTTTGTGGGTCGATTGCTTAGACGTACCCCTAACTCTAATGTAAGTTTTAATGGACTCGTATTCTGTTTGGATTTTCTTGGTATACTTCATAATGTTTGACAGATGAGCTTGCACAACTTGCACAACTGTTTCTTCGTATACTTGGTAAGAAAGGCACACCTTTTTCTTTTTTTTCTTGGAAGATAAAAGGTTACTTATAATTAAGTGATAGTATATATAAGGTTTTTAGAATAAACAACACATCTCTGTTAACTTATCTATTTGAAAGGTCAGTCTTTAACCTTAATCTTCAAAGCCACATTTGACCATTGGGTGGTGCATCCCTGTCCACTTAGTTGTGCATCCTTGCACCACCAAGTGTGAAATGGAATGTCCACTAGGTGGTGCATCCCTTCCAACTGAGTTGTCCACCCCTCACCACCAAGCTTGCAGGGGTAGGTCCATTGGGCGGTGCATCCTTCCCCACTGGGTGGTGCATTCCTGCCCACTTAGTGGTGTATCCTTGCACCACCAAGTGTGGAATGAGATGCCCACTAGGTTGTGCATCCCTGCCCACTAGGTGGTACATCCCTACCCACTAGGTGGTACATCCGTATTCACTTAGTGGTGCATCATTGCACAACCAAGTGTGCAAGGGATGCCCAATAGGTGGTGTACCCTACCATCACCAAGTGTGCAAGGGCAAGCCTACTGGGTGGTGCATCCCTGCCCACTTAGTAGTGCATCCCTATCCACTTAGTGTGCATCTCTATCCACTTAGTGGTGCATCCTTTCCCACTTAGGAAGCATCCTTGCACCAACAAGTGTGCAAGGCGTGCCCACTTAGTGATGCACCTTTGAACCACTTAGTGGACAAGGATACAACACCCAATGGGCATCCCATTGCACATTTCGTTGAATTAATAAATCTGAAGAAACAGTTTAGTTTACATGTTTTTTAAATGGGAAAGGGTAATTTTGGATCGAGTGGTCGTGCATTGTAGCACGACGTAAATGAGAAAGGGTAGTTCGATCTCGTGAGTATTTCTTGCATTTCATTTCATTTGTATTATCCCTGTGAGTATTTCATGCATTTCTTCAATGATGTTCTTCTCTATCGTATCTATCCTCTCAACCAACCATAAACACAATGACCTATGCAGCATAGTACATTGTAGGCTTAACAACCCACCAAATCCTATGCTACGTATTAGATCTCTTTGGGCCTCATTTAAATGTAAATCATGTACCAACTTAACAAATCAGCCGGGAGAGCATCTCGAAGATATAGCACCCTACAAATAAACAAGAACGAAATCAAATATTAGGCAACATATACATAAACCTACATCAGGAATACTTTATTCTAAAGGAACGTACCTTTACAAGAAAATAAAATAAAATAAAAAAATGTTAACTTGTTTGTGTTACGTGGCAAAGCCACCTGTAGGGCCAAAACATGATTCTGCTTCTCAGCAGCAGCCATCTTAACATATCTCTCCTTCTCTTCAGCAGGTAAAAATTTCTAAGACAAACTTTCCTGACATGTAATCTAAATCAAGCAAGAAAAAACAAATTTGTTATAATGTTCAAAAATTATTTACATACTAAACAAATTGTGATGAAAGCAGAACTAACATTTGACAATTTTTTTCCCACTCTTGAATCCTTATTAATTTTTATGTGCTGTTTCAAGAAATCTTGGCTACATTAGCACAAGATAAAACAATAGTCATTGAACAAGAACCCATGCATCCAATTAATTAAAAACACATATTGTAGTAGAATATAGTTACTTGTATAAAATCCAAGCATTTGAATGTCTAGCATTGTGTGAAGTACTAGCATCTATCGATGAATCTTTTCACCTGGATACCTTTTTAACCATTGTATTTTATAATGTTGTAAAACAAAAAAAAAACAAGGATAAGCAAGCGAGAGGAAAATATCATTAATAACACAGATAATATGGTAGAATTTACAATCGAGAAAAACTAGCCACACTATGGCACACGGAACATGATTCAAGTCAAAATAGGAAATCCTAACAAGGGCAACAACCAAGTCGAAATAGGAAATCCAAGCTAACCAAGTATCAACTAAAGTGCAAATCAGTTAATAGTATTTTATACTATGGATAGGAAGCATTGGTGTATTTGTTTCCTATAACTGGTTTTCTAGAATTGATTAGTTTGTCCTCACCTATTAGCTATGTACATTATTCATATGTTTGTTTTGGAAAAGGTATGCTTCCATTGATTTAAATAATGATATGGACTTACAGCACATTTTAAGCTACATGGGGCTCCAAAGGATGTACAATCCTCATCATTGAAAACATCACACTATTACTACCTCAACATCATCAAGAAAGAAGATATACAAATTCAAGTCCACTTCTGATGTGCTTTTGGTATGTTGCTACGAAACAACTAGCACTATTACTAACTCTAGAATCCAACTTACCATGCCAAAACACTTTTGTTCCACCAGAAACCCACCTCAATCATTCTTCATTCACTTCACATCCAGGCTCATAATCAAAACAGAGGATGTTGCTCACTTCATAAACCAAGTCAGCACATCAATACATTTTTGGCCAACCAAAACCCACCATGCTCAGAATCAGAACACAAGACGCATAGCAATCCATTCAAATTCTCACTCACTAATATCACAAAACTATCAAACCCAACTACTTCATATAGCCCCTTTTTCATCTCTTTCTTCTTACACAGATTAATAGGTGATGCTGAATCTCATGCTACCGCAATCCAACAATAGAAATTAATCTGAAGGAATTGGGTTGGCTAAATATCCAAACTACAATACTGCCACCTAACACTATAAATGCTACTACATTAGTTACCAATATAAATCTTCACATTACTCCCCTGCTTATTGATGCAATCTGGTACTGAGTCTCAATTACTTACACTGGCACTTAGTACCACTCTTATTCATATTATCAATACAAGAAACTATTTAAATTATTCATATTAAGAATACAAAATTTGAACATACCTTTTCCAAAAAAGCCACCAAACACTATAAATGCTAATACACTAGTTACCAATATAAATCTTCATACTACTCCCCTGCTTATTAATGCAATTTGGTACCGAGTCTAAATTACATACGCTAGTACTTAGTACCACTCTTATTCATATTCTCAATACAAGAAACTATGTAAATTATTCATATTAAGAATACAAAATTTGAACTTAACTGGGCCTTTACTGTAGTGACTCGGATCCGAAATACTAATAATAATAATTATGCGTGTAATTACTTAATAGAGTTAAATAAATATAAATGAAATTATTCATGGTGACAATATGTTATTGTAATGCAGAATTGGACTAAGCCGTAATTAAGTGGAAGTGTGTGGCCATATTGTAATTAGTTGGATGTATAGATTATAAGGAGTAATTAATTAAAGTTTTATTGGTTGGATTTAGTAATGGACTTGTGAGTCATTAATTAGAATTAATGTTACTTTGGTAATTCAACATTAGGCTTGAATTAGTTATGTGAACTACCCCGGGTCGGGTGGACCCCTGATAGATCGGGTAAATAGGAGTCGCCACCACTCATTGAGTTCAGGTGTGAGTGGTCACCTAGGTAGGTCAATTCAAAAATAAACCCAAAAATAAGATTTGAAACAAGGTCTAACCAGAATGGGTAGGGAGGTTTAATTAAAAGAGCGGGAAGGTGTTAGGCACCTTTTCTCTTCCAGTTTAACCAGTTACCTGGTTTAATTTTATTTGGCCAATTAAAATAAATCCTAAAAATGTAGAAAACTCCTAAATCTAAAAATTATCAAAAAGAAACCCTAAATCTAAATCCCTAAAAATAAAAGTCCCAATTTTTAACATCCTAAAAATATCTACCATAATCCTAAAAATAAAAATTGCAACAGAAATAAAATCCTAATCAAATCTATAGTGATCACAATCCAAACCTAAATCCTAAAATAATCAGACCTTAATTAGCATCGGTATCATATGATTGTAAAAGAATAAAAGAAAAATATAATAATAAGAAGTCCAACCAACATGCACAGATCTAAGGGAAAACTGGTTATGTAATTTTCATTATCATGCCAAACTCAGACATCTGAAGAATTGATTGAAGCAAAAAACTTACTTGAATCCAATTAATGAACCCAGATATGAAAAGATCAACAAAATGAGGAACTGGAAAACTTATTTTTCTTATTTTTTCCTTTACCTGTAGCAGAATTTGTTTTCTCCTTTTTTGCTTTTGATCTTTGCAAGTGTGGACTTGAAAGCTTGAATCCAAAAACAAAAAAACAAAAGTGGGAGAAGGCTGAACCTAACAATTGGTATGATTCGGTGAAGTTTTGGTTTAGGTTTAATAACTAAATTGGGATGAATAGGAGAAGAAACCTAGGGTTCGATTGGGGTTTTTTACAAGTTTTGGACAGAGTTTATAATGGTGATTTCTTAGGGTTTCTAAAGGGAGTTAGATGATATTTTTAGATCTAGTTTGTACAAGATTCAGTTAGGGTTTACCTGGAATTTTAAATGGATTTTTGATGAACAGAGAATAGGGTTTTGGATGAACAGAAGATAGGGTTTTGATCTATGGGATTATGGATTAATTTAATGGGGAAGAACAAAGGGGTTTTTGGGTTTGGCTACGAAGTTTTACACTAGGAAAAGAGGATTTGGGTTGGGACGAATAGAGAAGAAAAAAGGGATTTTCTATAGTTTTTTTGCAGGTCAAATTTGGGGTTTTAATAGGGTTTCTATGGGAATCTAACACGTTGAACGAATTGAGAAAATGAGGGGTTTCGAGTGGGATTTCTATAGGTTTTTTGTTTTTGCCGGTTTAATGAAGGTAAATCAGAGGGTTTAATGGGACGAATTCAAGGAGTTTCTGGTGGTTTTGACCTAAGATTGTTTTATGGGGACTCTACCAGGTTAGAATGGGTTTCAATGCGTGAATTTTGTGGTTTTTTAGTTGAGTGTTTTTACCTATGGACGAATAGAAAAATGTTGGGATGAACTAGAATTTTTTGGTGGGGTTTTGGATGGATTTTCTATGGGTTTTGATAGGGTTTCTACAAACCTTTAATGGGGGTTTTAGGGCTAGACAAACAGGGATTAATGGAGGGATTTTTGGGATGTTCCAATTAGGGTTTTTGCAGGTTCAAACCAAGAAAGGAAGAACATGGGTTTAGGGTTTTCCTCACCTCGGATTTGGATGACTTCCACCTTCGATTCTCGGCCTTTTTTTGCAGATTTTTCCTCTTGATCCCTCCTTGCTGATTTTTGATTTTTTCTCCTTTTTTGCAGATTTGTCTTCCTCTATCTCTTTATTGTACCCCTCTTTATATAGTCGTGGATCGGATAAGATCGGTGGTGAAATCGCCGACAATCGAACCCCTCCTTTCTTTTTTCTTCCTTATCTAAAACTCATCCCAATCCCTTATCTTCACCTTTTTCTTCTCTTATTCTAATCCCCAACTTTTCTCTCCTCTCTCTTTCATCTCTATCTCAAAATGTTCTAAGATCTAGTTTAATCAGCTCAAAAACAATCTTCACACTTGTCTAAAGAATGCACACTCCTGTTTGTGACGTTCAACCTTCAAGATAGGATCACCACTTTGAAAAATGCAGGTTCTTCCTCTTACTACAAACTCCGACCACATACCTTTGATTGATTATCCATAATCTTCCCCAGTTTCGATTCTGTTTCGCCTTTACATGATCATAAACAGAACTGATCTGAGATGTATCCCATTGCTCCAATTTCACTTTTGATTTGCTTTTGTCGATTCAACTTCTTTTTATCTGATTTGAGGTAGACTCCATTGGCATACAAAAAATGCCCCAGTTTCGCTTCTGATAACTTTCTCTTGTTTTTGTTGATTCATCTTTCCTTCGACATAATCAAAATAGAACCAATATGAGGTACACTCCATTGGCATGAAAAATGCTCGAGTTTCACTTTTGAGCAGTAGAGTCAACCTAAGCATATCTTGATAAGGTTCGTCAGTGACTTTACCTCAATCTCTCATTTGTCTTGAAGATGATATAATTTTTTTATTTTCACTTTTTATGGGTCACTTTCCGTCTTTGAGTCCACATGTTTAATTTTTCCATGTTTGAGTGTGCATTATTTTCATTGAAAAATATATCCGAATTATCAAGAACATATTGCTGTGAAATAAACATTAAAATAAGATTTTCTTTCTTTTCTTTTCTTTTCTTTTTTAAATTATCACTAAGAAATTGAAAACAACCATTGTGGGAACCTTCTTAAATATAACTTACCAATGGTCAAAGTTCCCAAAATCATACTTGAAAAAGGGGATATAGCTTCATTCTTCTCTTGTTGCGACCGAGGTAATGTATAACTCCTTGACCACGTTGTTCTCTTTTTGTATCCTGAACATCGTTTCTACCCTTCTATGAGGCTTTTTATTGAAGCGGATCATTGCTCCATTATGAGGAGACAAGGGATTCTGCACAAATGTATTAGAAGTAGACCCAATACATATGCATGAAAATGTGATGAGACATAACTTCCCCAAAGGGATGAATGCTCTATGAATGACTCTCGAGGCTGGCGAATCGCCCAAACGACACAAAAGTTACCTTAAAAGGGGAGAACTGCCTACAAGGTTAACTAATGGCTCACTAACAACCTTGATTTTGACATCTGCACAAAAGTAACACTGAAGCCTACTCAGAATGTCAACTAATGGCCAGCAATTTTTTTTTTTTTTCAATATCGGCGCAAAAGCAACAGTGAAACTCACTTAGAATGTCAACCAGTGGCCTACAATTTTTTTTTTCAATATAGGCGCAAAAGCAACACTGAAATTCACTCAGAATGTCAACTAATGGCCTACAATTGTTTTTTTTAATATCGAAGCAAAAGCAACACTGAAACACACTCAAAATATCAACTAATGGCCAAATAACTTTTTTTTAATAACGAAGAAAAAGTAACACTGAAATTCACTCAAAATTTCGACTAATGGCGTACAATATTTTAGACATCGACACAAAAGCGACGCTGAAACCTACTCAGAATGTCAACTAATGGCCTACAATTTTTGACATCGGCACAAAAGCGATACTGAAACTCACTCAGAATGTCAACTAATGGCCTACAATTTTTTAGGCACCGGTACAAAGCGACACTGAAACCCACTCAGAATGCCAGCTAATGGCTTACATTTGTTTTAGTTATCGGCACAAAAGCAACACTGAAACCCACTCAGAATGTCAGCTAATGGCATACAATTTATCGGCACAAAAGTAACCCTGGGAGTTTTTCCAAGGTTACTAATGACCTACAATTCATCAGCACAAAAGTAACCCTGGGAGTTTGTCCAAACATACTAATTTCCTATAATTCATCGGCACAAAAGTAACCCTGGGAGTTTGTCAACGGTTACTAATGACCTACAATTTTAGATATCGGCACAAAAGTAACCCTGGGAGTTTGTTACTAATGACCTATAAATCATCGGCGCAAAAGTAACCCTAGGAGTTTGTACACGGTTGCTAATGACAGACAATTTATCGACGCAAAAGTAATCCTGGGAGTTTGTCCACAGTTACTAATGACCTACAATTTATCGGCACAAATTTAATCCTGGGAGTCTGTCCAAGGTTATTAATGACCTACAATTTTGTATATTGGCACAAAAGTAACCCTGGGAGTTTGTCCACGGTTACTAACGACCTACAATTCATCGGCGCAAAAATAACCCTGGGAGTTTGTCCATGGTTACTAATGTCCTACAATTCATCGGCACAAAAGTAACCCAGGGAGTTTGTCCACGGTTACTAATGTCCTACAATTCATCGGCACAAAACTAACGCTGGGAGTTTGTCCAAGGTTATTAATGACCTACAATTTATTGGCACAAAAGTAACCCTTGGAGTTTGTCCAAGGTTACTAATGACAATCAATTTTAGATATCAGCACAAAAGTAACCCTGGAGTTTACACATTGTTACTAATGACCTACAACTCATCGACGCAAAATTAACCCTGGGAGTTTGTCCACAGTTACTAATGCTCTACAATTCATCGGCACAAAAGTAACCTTGGGAGTTTGTCTACGGTTACTAATGACCTACATTTTTTTAATTTTTGATTTTTTCAACTTGCCTTTTTTTCTAGATTGAAAACATAGCACCAAGAAGATTTATCCCTCCTTTTTCTTTTTTTTTTTCTATTCTTGAATTTTAGATTCGAAACATAATACTACCAAGAACCGAAGAGATGAATTCTCTATGATGAGTATGCAATACTCATACTTTTAGACCTATAACTCATGTTAGTTAGCTTTAAATGAATCGTAAGGAGAATGGATTAATACACATTTTATATTTTGTAGGTTTTATGACGAAAATGAAGAAATGTCTTAATTCAAGCTATTTAAAGCTTAAATGGTGATAAGCTTCATGATGATGACCAGGACTTCATATGAGGCCCATATGTACCTTGAAGCTCATCTAGAAGAACCAAGGTGGAAGCCCAAGCAAAGCCGAAAAGGAAAAGTCCAGATTCAAGCCAGACAAGATGCAGAGATGAAATGATCGATCGAACCAGAAAGGCGATCGATCTATGAAACAATCAATCGAACCAGAAAGGTGATCGATCGAACCAGACAGAGGATCGATCGACATTTCGATCGATCAACATTATAAAACGATCGATCGAGTTTTGCATCTGCGATAGAAACAGAGTTTTGAGTCTGAATTTGAATTTTGAATGTAATTTTTTTTCTTCTTCCTTTCTTTTAGATAAGCTTTGTAACAAAGTCTTAGTAGGTAGGAACTCTAATCGTTCTAGGAGAATCAGAATAGATTAGGATTGATGATTTTTAGTGAGCTGTTTTTTCTTAGAAGAGTAGAGAACGAACAGAGAGGAGAACTCAAATTTTTGGATTTCTTGGCAGTTCCTGATCATGTCTAGCTAAATTCTTTTACTTGATTGAAGGATACAGAAGCCATAGGAATTCAAGCAACTGTGAGATCTATTTATATTTATATAATTCAGTTTCTTCTTTAGTATTGATTTTTTTTTCAGAATTTATTTATATGCTTATATCGTTTAATTGCTAGGAGGCCTACTAGTATATTCTTCGCTATAATCTACAACCGAATTAGATATCAGATCCGTAATTGTCTGATCACTCTAATTTATGAGGTAACTAAGGATTAATAAACTACTGTGCTGCATAGGTTATTGAATCTTAGGAAGAATAATTGACTAGATTAAACACAACCGCTTGTGCTTGTGTTGTTTAGCTTCACTGA
>JAUPMG010094747.1:0-12461 GCA_031762675.1 Pachysandra terminalis
CTTACTCATGTTGCAGGTCAAGTTCGTGACTGTGGTGGCGGCGCACCTTGAGTTGCAGACGGTTGCAGTTTATTTCTAGTATCCTTTACTTTATTTTGTTTACAGACCAGATGTTACGTTTATTGTTTTATTTGAGAATTTATGTAATAATGGCCCAGTTGCGTGCCAGTAGTTAGTTGTTTATTTGATTTTAGTTTTGCTTCCGCACTCTATTGAAGAAATAAAGTTAGTTTATTTCATATTATCTTTGGTTATGATATGATGATCCGCGGTCCAGAAATGGATCCCGAAGGTCGTGTCTCGTGATTCGTGCCATCCCATCTAGGGATCAGGGTTACGGGTTCGAAGCGTGACAGGTATATGCTCCACCTTTCAACACTTTTTCGACCTTGAATGGACCTTCCCAAGTAGGTGACCGCTTTCCAAATAGGTGGTCTTTACGGCCGACTGGCAATATGGTTTTCCAAACCAAATCTCCCTCAGCAAAGGATTTTCCTTTAACCTTCTTATTGTATGATCTTGCCACCATCTTCTTTTGAGCTTATAGCTCTTCAAATGCCTTGATCCTGGATTCGCCCATGTCTTCTAACTCTATCATCATGGCCTCAGTATATTTATCAGGCGGCATTTGATACTGCTTGATTGTTCTCATTGAGGGGACCGTAATTTCTAAAGGTATTATAGCATCATAACCATAAGTCAGGGCAAAAGGGGAATTTCCCGTACCTAATTTGAATGTTGTGCAGTAAGCCCATAAGGCTTCTGACAGAGTTTTGTGCCATGATCTTGGCTTATATGTGATCATTTTTCGCAAGATATTCTTCAAAACCTTGTTAGTGGATTCGGCCTGGTTGTTCGCTTTAGCATAATGAGGAGTCGAGTTGATGATCTTGATCCCATATTCCTCTGCAAACTTAGTTACTTGCCCCCTAGTAAAAATTGAACCTTGACCGGCCGTTATTGTTTCTGGGATCCCAAAATGGTGAATAATTTGCTCTTGAATGAGTTCAATAATGTCCGACTGCTCCACATATTTCATTAGTTTTGCTTCCGCCCATTTGGTGAAGTATTCGGTCGCCACTCTAATGAATCCATGGGATCCTGACGACGGGGAGAATATCTTGCCTATGAGATCCATGGCTCATCCTCTAAACGGACATGGCTTTATTATCATGTGTAAATCTACAGCCGGTGCTCTTTGGGTTGGGCCATGTCTTTGGCATTTTTCACATCCTTTGGCATATTTGAGGCAATCTTTCAAAATTGTGGGCCAGTAATATCCATGCCTTCTTATTAACCATCACATCTTAATGCCAGCTTGTTGGGCCCCGCAGATCCCTTCATGTACTTTTGTCATGCTCAACATAGCCCCGTGCAGATTCAAACATCTTAAGAGCATCCCGTTTGGACTTTTTCTATACAGTTCTCTGACCGTCATCACATACTTATTTGATGAGATGTTTAGCTTCTTGTCACTCCTCAGGTTAGGTTCCCTTAAGTATTTCATGAGTGTGGTGCGCCAGTGTGACATCCTAAACCTAAGGGTTCTCTTAGGAGCCCTAAATGTTTTAGACGTGACTTCCACCCCCATAATATACATGAGTGGCAGTTAATAAAATTCATAGGGTATTTAGAAGAATATGTGAAACTGTACAATACATCAAAATATTACATCCATTCATGTACAAAACAACGGAAGATAACGATTCAAAATATAGTTCTAGGTTAAAATCAAATCTCCCTTAACACAATTTTCCAAAAAGTAAAGCCATCATTATCAAAAATATCTTATTACATCACAATTAACCAAAATAAAAGTCTTCTTCTTCTTCAAGGTTTTCGTCCTGCACTTCGCTATCCAAGGTAGTATCATCTATAGGACCTGAAAGATGTTGCTAGAAAGCGTGAGCTATAAATCCAATAAGTGGAAGAGCTCAAAATAGTCTAAGATTGATATAGGGCCAAAGCCACTAATCAATGATATTCAGTGGTAAGAATAAAGAAACAAGAGAGAGATACAATAAGGATGCATGAGGTCAAATTTTAAACGCGATGCATGCTATGCTCCTAACTTATACAGTTCACCAAGGTGATCTAAACAAACAACTAAATGCTGTGCAAATCTGTTAGATTTATTAATGTGACATGTTCCCACATGATCCACCAATCCTTGAGCAAGATGTCGTCATGATCCATCCTCCCCATACAGAGCCATTCTCAAGAATATGGTATTCTATGTGCGCAACATAGTTGTAAGGGTTTTCAACCTAGGAGGCACAATCCCCCCCACTTATTTTTTATCATGGGTAATACTCCAAGGCCTTCGCTAGCATAAGTCTTCCTCAGAAAATCATATCCATTAATAATCAACAAAGATTTCTCTCTGAAGATACATCCAAGTATTCTTGGGAATCGTGTTCATAGGACAAAAGTGAGTGTGTTGGGGTAGCTAATCCCTCAACTCATTTATGTCAGTCTCCTCACTCAATATGATTCTCAAATCATGACACTCTTGTCAAACTCTCGAGATCCAGCATTATGGAACTCAGAAAGAAGGGTATTACTCATGGACGATATCAGGGTCAAGAGTCAATTCAGTGAGAATGATGAGGTGCACATTAACTAAGCATTCATCTTCTAGTATACAAGGTGAAATATCGATTAAATGTGATTCAATACCATCATTCTTCATATATGACGACCATAGTCTAAAATTCAAATGTCCATAAAGCATAGTTATGATACATAAGGTTGGAAGTGCATAAAAGTCAATTTAGAACACAAGTATCTACATTTCCAATCAATTCAAGCATATTTAAACCTAAATGTGGAAGGCCAAACAAAAATCAAACTTATAAGTTTCGGTGAGGTCTTGGCATACCTGTCGGCGCACCGAATCAGACTCGGTGCACCGAAGGTAATCTCGATGACATTTCCAGTGAACTGAAAGGTCACCCTGTACTTCTGTGCCACGAACCAGTCTCGGCGACCTCTACAGAAATCATGAAATTCCAAGAATTCTCAGCTCGCCTTTTGGCGCACCGAGGAGATCGCCGAAGGCTCCTGAAGGTGTTCGGCGAACAATTCGGCGCACCGAGATGGTCGCCGAGCCTCGCGGTAAGTTCTTTTCTTCCGTTTTTCTCTCAATAGGCAATTCATGAGACAACTAAACTTCAAATAAACCATCCACAATGCATTTCACTCAACATATATCAAGATTCAAGCCTTCCGAAACATCAATACATTCATATACTAGCATGGAACATTTTATGCTAACAGAACATGAGAAGAAAGATGATGTAGACACCCAAATTTGCACGAGAGTGATTTTCTCTTGATCTTCGCAGCTCCTTGAGGCGCTTGAGCTTGGCTTTTCCTATCTCCCAATCATCTCTAAACCATTCCTCAATCATATTGCCAATCTTCTTTGAAAATTCCAAAAATCATGTGAAATGACCAAACTACTCCTAGTAAACTCCTTCTAATCCATCTCAATCCTGAATCTATTTTTAACCTCCAATTCAAATTCCTGAGCCAAAATGCTCCCCAATGAGTATAATTTTGGACTAATTCGAGGTCCGTTGTCAAAATGACACTTTTACCCCTAATCCAGTCATTTGGACCAAACAGTTAAATCCGATGGTCAAAACATTTTTCCAACAACAAATTTGGATTTCTCGTCGAAACACCTTTGAAACGACTATGATTTTGTAAAATTCCGAGTTCGGGAGTCGAAGGGTCATTTTTGGTATTTTTAAAATTATCAAAAAAGTAATAAAAACACTTTAGAGAGGAAATTGAAATAATTTAAAGAAGATTTGAAGAAGATTTGACCAAAACATAAAAAGAATTAATTTTAGAAGTTGTCATGAGGCAAATCCCCAAAAAATAAATATTTCGTTTCTATTCTCAAACAAATCAAAAAGAGAATTTCTAAATTCAATTAAGAAAGGTTTCTAAAGAAGGAAATTGTTTTTATATAAAGGAAGGAGAGTTGGGCTCTTCCCCTCAAGGGATTCTCACGGATGAAATACCTCTCTCTGCTTTCTCTCTCTTCCGACACCACCTTCCCCATCCAACGACGGTATCAACCACTCATAATCAGGCGAATCCGAAAACAGCATTTAAACTCCGGCCAAACCCCAACATCCAGCCAGCACCATCGTCCCCATCCAATCATAGTTCCCTCATTACCCTGTTTTCTTCACCACCGGCCGCCAACTCGAACACCATCGTCTCTAACCAACCCAGATTCCGGTGAGCTCCACTTCCTCCACCACCGTCTGCAACTCCTTTTCCCACGGCCTTGTCTTCCTCAGCCGAATCAAATCTCGCCCCTTTCCCTCTGCACTCTTTTTCCACCATTTGAACCACCTCAAACCACCGTTCTCCATCTTCAAACCCGAATCCAGCACCTGAACGTCCCTTTCCCCTGTTCTCTCTCCCTCTCTCTTCCGCCTCCCCTCTTTTCTCTCCTCTCTCACCCTCCTTCCTCTCTCTCTCTCTCTCTCTCTCTCTCTCTCGCAGTCTCGTCTTCGTCTCTCTCTCTCTCCACTTATTCTTCTTCTTCCTCCTTTTCCCTTCTTATCTTCTCCTTCTTCTTCCTCCTCCTTCTTCTTTTCCCTTCTTCTCTTCTTCGCCTTCTTCTTCTTCTTCCCCTCCTTCCCTTCTCCTTTCCGTTCTTCATCCCCTGTTCCTCCATCTTCTTCTGTAAAAAATAAAAAAATAAAGAAACAGAAAACAAAATAACATTACAACCCCACCCCCAAAATCAACAAATAACAAAAGGACCCCTTTGAAACAAAAACAAACCAAACCCAAACCCAGATCAAACTAAACCCAAATCGACTTGAAGCGAATCGAACCGGACCCTCAAACCAAAGAACCCAACCAACCCGAAAACCAGAAAATCTAGACCCTAAGGCCCCGTTTGGCCCGGATCAAAAAAGGAAGAAGAAGACGTTTAATCTCTATAATTTTGAACCACTTGTCAAGCTGAGCCGATCAAAGGAGCTCAAAGAAGAGGAGCACACATCTAAGGAGAACTACTACAGGTATATTTTATTTTATTTTTATCTTTTATCATGTAATTATTAAAATTGAAATCATGTAATGAATGAAATTTCTTTTTTGTGAATTGAATTAGCATTTTATGTTATTTTGAGGTTTTGATCCATTAGATGTATTTTATTTTATTTTATGTTTAGGTTGTTAAAATGTATAAGTTTCTCTTTATCATTTTAGGATTAATTTTATCATTTTAAAACATTTTTAGGAATTTTGTTAATTTTTTAGATTTTCTTTATTCGGCCAAATATCATTAACCCAGGTAACCGGTTGAACCGAGAGTAGATGGGTGCCTAACACCTTCCCATCTCTCAAATAAACCCCCTTATCCAAAATCTGGTTAGATCATTGCTTATAATTTTTGTCTATTTTTGGGATTAACTGACATACCACGGGTGACCATTCACACCCGAACTCAATGGATGGTGGCGACTCCATATTTACCCGATCGACCTAGGGTCCACCCAACCGTAAGGTGATCACAGATGAAAATATGGAAAAATAGCCATTGCACCCAAATCAAACCAAGAATACATTAAACTATTTTACTTACCTGAGAAATGGATAGAAAGGAATTCAAATCAACATAACAAGCTCCAAACTCTATTCAACAAGCTCCAAACTCTACTTAACTCTACTTCTGTCAGAGGGTCTTGTACTTCGGCCTATACATTGTCCATCTTTTCAGGAACCGCTTCAATGTTTTGCATGGATAGCCCTTTATCGTCCATGTCATCTTCAGCAACACATTCGGTTGAAGCAACTGAAACTTCTTCATCTAATTGTCTTTCGCTCATGTAGGTTTTTAATCGTATCATGGTAGCCTTGACTATGGCCAACCTCTATTTCTTTCTTTCTTCATTCATCATGTCACCTCCTCAATCTTGTAATCCCAGCTTGACCGATAGGGAATTATCGTTGTCGATCTTGCTTCAGCTCGATCTAGGTCGTGATCGACCGCTACTGAAATTCCTGTGGGTCGGCCATGCTTCCTACCTATTGTGAATTTTACTGGTTCTATTTCCCCTTTTCCCCTCCATACAGCAATGCTTCGGCCGAGTTAGAATCTATCAGAAACGGTCGTCCATCAGCCTTGATGATCTCCACCTTATTTCATTCCAAAAGATAAAAAATTGATGAAGGGACGATGGTATGCAAAGATTGGAATGTATCCAATCTCGTACCAATAGTGAGTTGTAACTCGACGATGATTCCACTATGAAGAAAGCAGTCAAGCCTTTCTTTCGTCCGATCTCCAACTCTACTGGTAATACTCCTTGAGTAGTTGAGGTCCCTCATGGAAAATTTGTGACCTTTATTTCGGTCGGAATTAGGTCAATTAGGGTCTTACCTACTCTTTTCATTACCATGTTAGGTAGTATGTTTACGGCTGCACCATTATCGACCAAGATTCTGGTGATAGGAATTTCGTCCATGTGTACATCAATGTATAATGGCTGTAAATATTGAGCCATCCTTAAGGATGGCTCTTCAAAAATTACCTTATCGGCCTTGCCGTCAAAATTGATCACGGGCTGGTAACTCTCGCACTTCACTCCTATTTGGCTAGTTGGGTTCTGTTCCTAGTAGATGCTAGCCAATGTGGCCACCGTGGTCTCTTGGCCTACTTCTTCAAAATCTAGTTCTTCATACTCCTCTTTCGCCTGGAAAGATATTGGCAGCATAAAGACTATATTGCAGTCCATGGTCACTGAAGGAAGTGATCCAAACTGAATAGTCTGGCTTTCCTCCGTGCTGGTTTTTTCTTCTGAGGAGGTATCTCTCGTTAATGGTGACCGTTCTGGGGCATCAGTGCCTTGGAATTGTGCCAAAAGTTGGTCTAACAACAAACCATCGTCTTCTTCCAAGAATGTGAGCTCCGGGGAAATATCTTTCTTTTCTTGGATCACCAATGGCTTTTCTTTTTCTGGTGCCATGGTTTAGGTTTTACCTTGTTCTTTGGGGTCTCTTGCAACCACCATTCCACTATTTTCCCTCTGCTGGACCGATATGGCTCTGATGACTGCCTGCTCCCTTTGCCAATGCCTTCTCTGCGTCCGGGTCATTTCTTACCCTGATTAGTCAAACTTTGGTTGGACCTTCCCTTTTTCAGAGAACTGAAGTAGTCCTCGATCGATATTGTCCTGTACCATAGAACAGAAAACAGAACAGTAAACAATTGAATGGGTTCGTGACCCATGCCACTTACAATATTCTCCTTTTTTTCATTTCATCGGCCAAATGAACTTTATGCCCCTCCGGGAACCCGATGAATTTTCCTTTTAGGAGGTGATCAAAGATCTCGTCAGCCTTTGATATATCAAAGGAAAACTTCCTCCCTCTTTCAGGAAAATTCTTCTATCCTTCCATCTGTGTACTGGCAATCTTTTTCTTTAAAGTTGTGCAAGTAAAAGGTTTGTTGGATATTACTTCGGCCAAGGCTAACTCATAATTGGGATCTTGTAAGTAAGTCCCAATAGTGACCGTTTTTCTTTAACTCTCCTCCTGCAGAATCCGTTCATATTTGGCCACCTTGCTTGATAATTCGAACAGATCTTCGAATTTCATCCCATCGAACTTCTTTCGAAGTTCAATGTCTAAACCATTCTGGGCCAGCTTCACGAATTCTGTTTCGGGAAAGACTATCCTACATCTATTTCTCACCTTTTTAAACCTTCCTATGGATCTATTTGTCGTTTGATCCGGCAACTGTCTTAGCCGAGCCAAATCGGCCATTGACACTTCAGGCTCAATTCGGTAAAACTGGAAATGAAATTTTTGTTCCATTTCTGCCCAATGTTGGACAAAATTGGGTGGCATGATTACATACCAAGTAAATGCTTGGCCTATTAAAGAGTTCCCAAAAAGCCTTAATTTATGATAGTCACTCGGTGACAATTCCCCACATTGTACCGTAAATCGGCCCACATGTTCGATGGTCGATTGACCATCTTCTCCTCAAAACAGTGAAAAGTCAGGGATCCCATATCCCCTAGGGAACTCATATATGAGATCTACCCAATCAGGGTATGGTTTACGATATAACGGTCTAGACAACCGTCGAGCTAGCATGTTGGCCACTGCCTCTTGAACCCAGTGATATATCTTGTCTCTTTCCATCCCTCTGACCGGTGCAGGTGCCTGAATATCGATATTCAACAACACTTGGTCAGTCATTGCCGGACCGTTATGGCCTAGTGGCTCATTTTGGTCGTTTACTGGCCCAGCCGACCTTGGAGGGGTAGGCTTGGCTGGTGGTAATTCAACGGGATTAAATATTCCGTTCCCGTTAATATTTCTTCTAGCCGAGTTTTCACTTTCCCCGGCTGAATTATGCTCACGCCTAATTAAGGATTCCATCTTAAAAACCATTCTAGTGAATCCTTCTACAATGGTTGTATAAGTATGTCCTTGATCTGTGCCTATCCTTATCAGAGAATGATTTATGGCTTGAAGAGCCATTAAATCGTTGTTATTAAACGAAGTAAATGGTGATCCTACCTCTATAGTTGGGTTAGCCTAGCCTAGTGTTTCGGCCGATGCAGTGTTACTTTCTAGTACTTCCTCTTGGACAGTGTCCATGAAGGGCAACATTCCTTCACGGTCATCGTTCCCTGACTGTCCAACAGTTTTAATTTTTTATGTCATTTAGCTTCACCAAATGGGTTCCACCGGGCATGCCAAAAAAGATGTCGGTTCCAAAAAACCAAATCCGCCTCTCGCTTCCCGGTCGTTGGGGTGTGTTCTATCGGTGGTGTGACCGAGGGGTTGCAGGCGTGCCTGAACTTTTACAAGTTCAATTGAAAGACAGGTAGTGTGAGTTAAACTACGTGAGTTAATTATTAAGGTAAATCGGGCTATGTATGACCAATTGTGAATCAGACGATTATGTGATTTCCAATCTCAGAGGATTAATTGCTGAGCAGGAGAAACTGATTTTACGCGTCAACAGCACTTTATATAAAATAACTAGAACAAACGGTTAACATACAATTTAGAAGGTAAATCTTCTAACTTGGAAAGATAAAAAGTAATCAAAACAAATAATTTACAAAACCTCTTGCAGGTCCTTGGGCTCCGATTATGAGACGTGACTATACTACTTCACGAATGCACAGGTCGACATGCAAGGGGCTATCGAGAGGGTTTCCGGAAATCACCCGACTAGGATTCCTCCGTTACCGACTAGAGGGATCTTCTGTGAGAAACTTAGTCAAAGTAAGAAGTAGGTGCAACAGGTTCTTTGCAGAAGCTAAGGGTTAAACTAATGATCACTGGGGATCAAGGTTAAAGCTATGTGTAGTAGTTGGATTGATTTGTTGTGGTGACATTTCCCATTTTGGCCGATTTTGTTCTTATAACCCTTCATTGCAACCGCTTTACGGTTTGTTGATAATGGGAAATTATCTTCCCTGCTTTGCTAACATTTGGCTTAATGATAGATTGGGCTCGCGTTAGCCTTTTGGGCTTGTGCTAGCTTTTTGGACCTATGCTACCCTGTTGGGCCTATGCCTGTTTCGTTCTTCACCACGTAGCCCGCGCGGTCTTAGCCGCTTATGGGGTTTGGCCGGTTTTAGGGGGTTTAGTTCTAGCCTAAACATATATATATATATAGAAAAGAAAAGAGAAAACTACCTATAACTCTTATTTTAGAAAAGAATCTATTAATATGACATGTCTAACTTTGAAAAAATCAAATAATTTGTAGACATAATAGAGGTTAAAATGTCACATCTCAATTCTAGGATACTCTTATTCATGGTATCCTAAAAAATTGTAAATGAAACTCTCACCCCTCTGGTAGGAATCGAAATGAAAATAAACAACAGCGGAAGCACCCCTCCTATGGATGGATATATTGAAATGAAAATAAACAGCAGCAGAAGCAATATATACATTCATAAAGAAATAGTCGATTCGATCATAAGTGTCTCACATAATGCATAAGGGAGCACAAATAAAAATAAACAGGTGTAAATACCATCCTCCCATGAGGTGGTCAAAATACAATAACTAAATACTTAAAATCTATTACATGTCCAAAAGTTCAATATAAATAAAGATTGTTTTCTCTTCAACATTGTGGGTGCCTTTTGAGGAAACTTAGTACACATAGCAGGATGGGTCTGCATGTCCATCCGATAGGATGTAAGTACGAAGAGGTAGATCTACATATGTATAGGCCTAAACCATAATGATACAACTATTCTTACAATGTTTCATCAACCGGATTGAGAAGGGCTAAGTAAAACTCGAGGATGTATGAGAGATGCACGAATGGATGGGAAACCTCCTCAACTCAATTTATCAAGAAAGTACCTTCTTCCTTCAAAAATTTCTTTGTAGAGAAATTTCAGATTGGATACTACTCGGGGTGTACAATGAATCCCTACGCATAACTCTCATTCCTCCATGAGATGGTACACCGAGTCAAAACATAAGAATGTTAAGAAAAATTCTAATGAGTATATAAATATAATAATTATGATTTCATCTAGTTCACAATTCCAAACTTTATTAATAAACATTAAATTCTCTACAATTCCAGGATCATCTAAACAAGTCAAATCAACTATAATGTTCCTCTCTACCCATATCCTGACTAGTTGTATCTCTCTCAGTTGAGCATCCAATCAACTTAAAAAATTTAAAACAACGAGCGTGAGTTGAAAGCTCCGTGAGTAAACCCAAAATGCAAAGGTATTTATTCAGAATCAAAAATCATCTTGCTAAGTAGAGAATAATAAGAAGATAAGAGAAATAAGAATTTAATTTTAGAATTCAAATCCAAGGTTCTAAACACAGCCTTGGTGTGTTTGAGGGAGAAAGGGAAAGAAGAATTACTTGCATATGTAGCAAATAGTGTAATTTTAGAAAATATTTGAATTAAAATTTAAAATAATTATTAAATAAAAATATTTAGGGATATAATATATCATTAGAAAGATTTAAAAGTAAAGAGCATTACAACTGAATAGTCAACAACCAACCATCTAATCAAATTCTAACTTTTGGCATTAAATATTGAGAGGCTAGCCTCCATCATCCAACCAATAACTCATCTTCAAGGCAATTTCAGGAGATGAAATTACTTACTCCCATTACTTTCTCAAAGTTTTGAGCACACTTCGAAGGACGAAATGCAGTTGTCCTTGGAAAAGAAAAATCAATCAAGGGTGGAGTTATATTATTATATAGTCACTGTTAGCAGAACTTTCATTTTCCTTTTCAATCACTTGGGCTGTCATCTCACCAAGAAATTCAAAACAAATACTATTGAATGTTTTAATTAGGTTTCTCAACTATCAACCCAAGACATGGGAGTAAACCAAAAAAAAAAAAAAATTAAAGAATAAATAACAAGCAAAGAGTGAAAGAACAGCATTTCACTCATAGTTATTCACCTCATTTGACTTAAATATGACTTTTTTCTCATTTGAGAAAGTTCATCATTCCTCACCCAACAATAGGATAGAGACTGTCAATCATTGTCTTGCTGTTAGCTGCTCCTTCCTCCCCAATGGAATTGGAGTTCTCTTATTTGATGGAGTCTGTGATGGCTGGATAATGTCATTCCCTTGCTGATCTTCTCTGGTTCCACAACTTTCCTTCTGAGGCTTGACATGACCATCAGATTTTGGATGGGGCTGTGAATGCTTCTTTTTCTCAGGAGGTAAAACCCGCAGGCAAAACCTATGAATCATCTCAAAACTGGTAAAAGTAATTACAGCAGCTGGAGTTGTTCTCAATAAGTTCGTGGCACAGCCACGGTAGAAACCAGCCAGACCTTCCTTGTGGAAGACCTTTTTAATGCAGTCTACTACACCAGCGTAGTGCGTCTCACTATTGCGAGCTTGTCCTTGCTCTTGCAGCCTCGAACGCACAACCTTATGACATAAACAAGTTTGACATCAGAACAAAAGGATTTATGCAAGAATTACATAATTAATTTCTCCGATGATTGTCTTGCCCTCTAATTACACGTAACAAGTGCAAACAACTCCACTAAGAACTCACCTCGTGTGGGTAAGTCAATGTGGAAGCAAGTACTTTAGAAACCGAAGAAGCAATAGCAACATCTCCAGTGCTAAGCTTATCGACGGTTGTATTACCTGAGCAACATAATTTCTATGATAAGAACAAAGTACAGCAAATGACAGAAAACTGGGAATGTGAAAAGCATTATGATTACCCCTTTTCGCCAAATAGGACTTGATCTTCTCATATGCCGGAAACTGGATGGCCACATGGCTAACCCCAGCTAAAGCAGGCAAAAGACCACTGTGTTTACCACATGAAAATAGTATTACGATTCACATATTACCGAGTTAAATGAATTATCTGGAGACATGAATAAGAGTCATATCACCCAACTCGCAAATTGTTCAAACTAA